>OZ023327.1:68458780-68468861 GCA_964007535.1 Brachyptera risi | reverse complement strand
TATATATATATATATATATATATATATATATATATATATATATATATATATATATATATATATATATATATATATATATATATATATATATATATATATATATATATATATATATATATATATATATATATATATATATATATATATATATATATATATATATATATATATATATATATATATATATAATATATATATATATATATATATATATATATATATATATATATATATATATATATATATATATATATATATATATATATATATATATATATATATATATATATATATATATATATATATATATTTATATATATATATATATATATATATATATATATATATATATATATATATATATATATATATATATATATATATATATATATATATATATATATATATATATATATATATATATATATATATATATATATATATATATATATATATATATATATATATATATATATATATATATATAGTATATATATATATATATATATATATATATATATATATATATATATATATATATATATATATATATATATATATATATATATATATATATGTATATATATATATTTATATATATATATATATATATATATATATATATATATATATATTTATATATATATATATATATATATATATATATATTATATATATATATATATATATATATATACATATAAATATATATATATATATATATATATATATATATATATATATATATATATATTATATATATATATATATATATATATATATATATATATCCATGTATGTATGTATGTTTGTATGTATGTATGTATGTATGTATGTATGTATAAATGTATGTATGTATGTACAGGCCCTGTTCTAGGCGTAAGCGACGTAAGCGGCTGCTTAGGGCGGCACTTTTCTGGGGGCGTCATATTTCATTCATGGTATATATATATATTTCATTTATTTTCAATTTTTATATTATAGTTACATTTTACACACAATTCCTCTCAAATACCCATCTTGTGTGTTAGTTCTAGTTGACAAAAAAATATGTTTTCCAATAATGAAAGTTAATAACAATGACTAAATGTCCATCAATAAAACAAGGATGGATGTGATGATAATAACGATGAGGGTTGCTTCTAGGGGTGGGCAAAGAGGGCGGCTGCTTGGTGGCCAGATTCAAGGAGCGCTATCGGCGCCCATTTATGACTTTCCATGAGTAAAACATATCAAATCATTTTTAAAATTAAATTAATGAGATTTTATTCACATCATTGGATGGAGTTGATGTTATCATATTCAAATTTAACTATTATATCAATCAAAGGTAAATTATTATCATATTATTGTAGATTATAGATATATTAATTCAGCGTTTCATTTGCTTGGAACAGTCATTTGGCAGAATTGGGGAGAATGTTTTTTTCAGCACGAACTCACGTGGCAGAGATGGGTGGGCAGCAGTCGTGACCTAATAGAAGGGATCCATTCCAGTATTCACCTCAGCGACTGAGGGAAACTTCTGGTAAGAACGAGTGACAGGCGGGAATCGAACGCCTCTCGCCTGAAAGACGATTCAGAGCGCTACTTTCTACCCGTCAAAGTATTTTAAATGAATAATTATAATAATGATAATGGTATTATAACTGACATTCTTGGCTCCAGTAAAAATATTTCCACGCAAAACACATTATGCTGTTTGTATAATTACCAAATCATCCGCCATTATGACGATTATATTTGGACGCGTGGTGTGCGGGTGTCGCCGTGACAATTCTCAGAAGCAGTGCAGTTATCAGTAGGACAATCATTTTGATATCTGTAAAATAAAAACAATCATATATCATCCGCTCATTTGTACCTCCCAATAGCGTAACAGCTGTTGAAGGGATTTTAAAATGCAAACATTTTTTCCCAGTGAAGAAACATACTCAAAATATATTCTTGGTAGACTGGGTCCAGGGTCTGAATATATTCTTGGTGGAATATATAATAGAGTATAGAATATGGTAGGATACCAAGAATATATTTAGACTGGTGAAGAACCACCAGAAGTTCAATTCCAATTATTTAAATATATTCAGGCCCATCATATTTAATTAATTCAATTGTTCACTCATTCTTTGTAACTCGACGGACCTCTCATGTTTCAAACGTAGACATGTCAATTCACCACTGCCCTGCACTTCTACGTGTGATCATTTTTACACACCGCCAGTCTGCCGCAAGGTCTGCCGGTCAAATGATTTCTCGGTACTCCGCAACCCTTCCTTTCCTCCTTCCTTCTCCTCTCTCTTCTTCCACCCTTCTTTTATCCTTCCTCTCCCCCTTCCACTCTCCGCTCAGCCATCCAGCTGACCCCTGCCCCCCCCCCCCTCACCATCCTGAAAGAATGTTGTAGAACCAGTGTGACAGACACACAAATCTGGAAGACTCTATATACTAATAACGTAGATGTTTAGTAGCAGTAGTTGTTAAAGAGTCTATGGGAGTCGATTTAGTGAAATATCAGGTTTTTGTGACAACTTTTGAACGGTATGAGATATCAAAAATCTGATACGCAACAAACACAGATGATTATACCAGCTTCAAGATGATATATGTTATACATATTCAAGTCATGTCGCATAACTGTCGAGCGTGCACAGCTAAAAAACTCATTTTTCAGCTGTATATGCTTGACAGTTATGCAACATTTGTTGAATAGTCAACTTATATCATCATAAAGCTATTACAATTTTCTGTGTTTCTCGAATATCAGAATTTTGATATCTCATACCGTTATCACCACAAAAGTTATCACCACAAAACTGACATTTTAATAAATCGACTCTCATGGTCTCTCTTAATCAATTTTGCTATCTTTTTCATTCAATTTGTTGTTTTAATCTATTCATTATTATTATATATTATATTTCAATTTTTTGTTGTTATTGAATAGTTTATTTAACTTTAGGGGGGTCTATACTACTTGTTCAATATTGATGTGTGTTTTTTAATATAGTGATTATATTATCCTGCAAGATGTAATTTGTTGACAGGAATCAATACAGATTTAAAATATCACCATCTTTATCAAACACGTGACAACCATAGTCAACTATTGTCTTTTAATGTCATCCTTTGCTATCATATGGGCTGATTACTTTTGAATACCTTGCAAATGTGTTATAGGCCTTAAGAAGACGTTGAAGTAGTTGTTGCTTCAATGTCTTTATTAGACTTTGTAATTAGCATTTAGGATTAATTAATAAAAGAGTTTTTAATCTATATGTAATTAAAACATATTTTTAATTAGGACCGCGTGATAATGGTTATTTTTGTGAAAAAACATATCAATTATTTTACAAATGTGAGCAGGTAAAAAGCGATTTTTTGAACATCTGCTGATCCAACTTTGAAGATTTATATATATATATATATATATATATATATATATATATATATATATATATATATATATATATATATATATATATATATATATATATATAAATATATATATATATATATATATATATATATATATATATATATATATATATATATATATGGATATATATATATATATATATATATATATATATATATATATATATATATATATATGTATACATATATATATATTTATTATGTATATATAGATATATATATATATATATATATGGATATATATATATATATATATATATATATATATATATATATATATATATATATATATATATACATATATATTTATATATATATATATATGTATATACATATATATATATATATATATATATATATATATATATATATATATATATATATATATATATATATATATATATATATATATATATATATATATATATATATACCGGTACAAGAATAAGCAGTATTTTTTTCAATTTTGAAGTCAGTTTTTGCTACAAACTCTTAATTATATGATAAGAGGTAATTACAATATAACGGGTACCAGTGGTGTTAAAACTTATACTTGAATGATCCATATGAAATAATAACTTGACTAGTTGAGTCAATTTTAAAGTTGATATTAAAGTTAAAGTTAACAACTCAATCTATCTCTATCCTTTGATATCGGCAGTGCAACAATAATAGAGGCAAATTTCTAAAAATATTACCAGCTTCGATCAAATTGACTCCACTCTAGCCACTTCTGACATTTGAGGTGTCACTTACCAGGATTCACGGGCCGAAAGCAAATAACAATACAAATAAATAACATCTGGTATTGTTTTTTTCCTTGGTACCGGTAATGAAAAGTGAATTCCTAATACTTTTTAGTTTTTATATAAATAAAAAAAAACGTAATACAGGTTTCTAAAAAAATATACTATATACCAGTGCTTGATGTTTTTATCCCGGTGGGGGAGGGGGGTGGGGGGCAAATGACAAGCTGCGGGAGGGCTTTGCCCCCCCCCCACGCAGTTATGCCTGGATTCAACACTGTAGCACCCGCCGGAGTCGAAAAATTTCAAGCCCTTTTATTATTCTTTTACCATCTTAGAAGTATATTACATTTTAACCCAAGTTGGCGTGTATTCCGACCACTGATCTCTATAACTAACGTGGATAGCTGATCGGAGCGGCGCGAGTCAGGCGAAGTGAAGCCAGGTGGCCGCCATGTTGCTCGGACCTCCTTGCAGAGCGAAATTCAAAAAATACATGGCGCATAATGGGTTTTATCGCAATAATGTGACACAAAATACTTTTAATTGATCTGTTTTAACTGAGAAATTAAAAAATGACCGATACTAGATTGAACAGACAAAGAGTATCTCTATCAATGCATATGTAATTAGTCTTAATTTATGAATATATTTATTGATGTAAATATACAAAGCATAATTATAATTATTGATAATAATTCAATAATACATGATGATATATGTTATATATATAATATAATATATGATATTGAATATAATATATATACAATATATATAATAATATAACAATCAATAATATCATTAATTATTGATTAATTAATAAAAAATATTGAATATCTAATATTAATCTTCCTTATGACAGTGACAGCATTCCCACAAGACTCTAAGACAATTACACATTAATAGACTTCGTGAAGTTGGACCCTCACATGTCAGAATTTGGAAATATTATTTCACCATTCGTTAGTACCCGTTAGTGCTGTAAACATTTTCGTTATTACCGCTTTGGGTTCGCCGTTATAACGCATTGTCCGTGTGACGGGCCAACTTCACGCCAGCCCCTCAGCACATATCACCGATCTTGAAAATTTCAATGGCATACGTTAGTGCTTCGTTAGTGCCACAAATGTTTTCGTTGGTATTGCTTTGGTTTCGCCGTTATGACGTATTCAATTTTCGGAACAAGCCCCTCACATATCTCCGATCTCGGAAAACGAAAATTTTTACGGCACTAACGGAGAACTAACGATTGCAGTTGGAATTTTCAAGATAGGAGATATGTGAGGGGCTGGTTCTGAAAATCGAGTTCGTCATAACGGAGAAACCGAAGCAGGACTAACAAAAATTTTCACGGCACTAACGGGCACCAACGAAGCACTAACGTGTGCCGTTGGAATTTTCAAGATCGGAGATATGTGAGGGGCTGACGTGAAGGTGGCCCCCCACATGGACAACGCGTCATAACGGCCAAACCGAACCGGTACTAACAAATATTTTTAAGGCACTAACGGGCACTAACGAAGAACTAACCGATGCTGTCAAAATTCCCAAGATCGGAGATATGTGAGGGGCTGGTTCTGAAAATTGCATTCGTCAAGACGGTGAAACCAAAGCGGTACCGGTACTAACGAAAAATTTTCCGGCACTAACGAATGCCGTTGAAATGTTCAAGATTGGAGATATGTGAGGGGCTGGCGTGAAGTTGGCCCCTCACATGGACAACGCGTTATAACGGTGAAACCAAAGAGGTAATAACGAAAATGTTTACGGCACTAACGGGCACTAACGACTGGTGAAAAAATATCAACATATTTTGACATGCAAAAAGTGAGGGGCCAACTTCCCGGACGTCATTAATAGCAATATATTGGGCATATTTCACTCACACATGAAATGTTTCTGTGACTCCTTTTCTTTTCTTTCATTTTTATATATATTAATATCTCCAATTATATTTTATATTGATTATTATCCTGTGAACTTTTTGATAAGCCATGGACCAATAAAGGTTATTAATATAATAGAGCTCGAAACCATCGAAAATGTCACATCAAACCACATACGTTGGCATACAACAAAGCTCGAGATGGGTCCGAGCAATATGGCGCCGTCGGCTCCTACCTGGCTTCAGTCGGTCAACATCGGATCAGCTATCCACGTCAGTTATAGAGATCAGTGATTCTGACTACCATTTAGAGTTGAGTGTGTGTGTGTGTGAGTGTGTGTGTGTGTATTGGGCGAGGGGGTCATTTCCCCCCACCCCCCCCCCACTCCTTTCTATGCACCTTTATACACATGCGTATGAAAAAGAACTCGCAGAGATGAATGGATCACGTAATCGTTAAACCAATCAAAAGGTTATAATTAAACACGGTAATTCCCAGCAGTGTTGTGACACAACGCCCACGTTCGTCACAACGTCTTTATTTTAGATGAGTCAATACATTCTTGGGGTCAATAGGAGACACCTTTGCGAATAGCCTATTCATTCTACATTAAAATATTACGATTACGTTTCTGCCACGATTAGAAGTATTGAAATTAATATTATATGAAAATGGATCCAAGTACTGTTATATTACTTTCAATACTTTCCGGATGTTTTATGGACCTGTACACCCTAAGGTATTGTCCAATTGCGCACCTTCTTAATCATTTGGAATAAGTTATGGAATGAACAATTCTTTAACATTACAAAAAAAATCACTGTTCAGGCATCTATAAAGTAGTTTATTCAGGATGAAAATGACAATTGTAATACAAGAGGAGTTTATGTCGATGAATATATGGTGAACCGTAATCCGTATTAGACCGTTCTAAAAATATACTTCAGAAATAGTGGCCAAATAGTGGACAAAAAAACTTTTGTTTTGATGTTGTTAACGAAGATAGTGTTCGGGTTTTAGATGGATTTATGAATTCCAGTTAATATAATGAGGCTTTCAGAGCTCGCACAAACAACTTCGATTACCGGTGGGCAGATGTAGATCGTACAATCTCATGGGCCTATTTATCCAAGAAATAAAAACATATTTTTCAAAACAACATTCCACACTTCCGTATTCGATTGGATCAAGACTATTTCCTATTTTGAAAAGTGTGAGAGTAGGTCTATCGTCTTTTCATATGATTACTTTATATTTAAATGAGATAATCGTAAAAAATGAGTCATGATGATTATAAAAAAGTGACACAAAAGATATTTTTTTAGTGAGGTTGAAGTACGTACATTCAGTTTAAAGGGCTTCAAACTAGCATTGCACGAAAAGTACAATGGTTTAACGAGGTAATTCTTTTTAATGACGTCGTTATTGCGACTTATACGGTTAAATGAGTAAAGTGTGCCATTTCACGGGGTGCACAAAGAGTTGTTGAGGTTACATTGTTGAAGTTTATTGAAATTCAGTAATATTGTTGAAATTTATCCACGTATAACTATAGAAAAAGAAGACTTTATATAATAGAATGAAAGTACCAGTACATCTGAATGTTATATCAGTTTCATTTTGTTTGGTTCAAGTGTTAGTTATTGATAGTGTTAGTTATTGGTGTTAGTTGATTAGTTATTGATAAAAGTAATTACCCACTCTTGTTTAAAATGTATTTGTAAATATGTTTATATATATATATATATATATATATATATATATATATATATATATATATATACATATATATATATATATATATATATATATATATATATATATATATATATATATATATATATATATATATATATATACATATATATATATATATATATATATATATATATATATATATATATACATATATATATATATATATATATATATATATATATATATATATATATATATATATATATATATATATATTTATTTATATATATATATATATATATATATATATATATATATATATATATATATATATATACATATATATATATATACATATATATATATATATATATATATATATATATATATATATATATATATATATATATATATATATATATATATACACACACATATATATATATATATATATATATATATATATATATATATATATATATATATATATATATATATATATATATATATTTATGCAGGAGACAGAATGCACCAGACAAAAGACCAACAGCTGTCTAGTTGGGTCAGGTCAGGTTAATGGTACGCCTGACATCGCGGGTATCTCCCAAGCTTACCAGGTTAGTCAGCTAAAGCAAGGTTAAGGATCTCTAGTTATTAAAGAAATATGCCAGAAGAATTCACATTTGACCAGATCTCGACTCCATTAGACCCCACTGGTAAAACCCAGATGCCAGTAGCCAATTATTTTATTTTTTATTTTAAAATAAAAATACATTATAAAAGATCTAAATGTCTTGCTAATAATGTAGACTCGAAACAAGTTTTAAAACTACTATTATTCGTTGTTGTTTATAACACGGCAAACGTATCAAACTTGATCTTGAGAAGTAATAATGTCTACCCTGTATTTTCCAAATTGTTATTAGTTGAAATGATGTATGGGCTCAGATAGGCTTCAAATAATGCTGCAAATATCCAAATTGTAGTATATTATCCATATCATATTATTGTTATATTCTATAAATGAATCGATATGGGACTCATATATATCCCGCGTTTTGTGTCATTGTCATTGTCTTAAAATGTACTGCACAATTATATTCAAATAAACTTCACTTTAACAGGTCATTGTACTGCAAATTTTAATCAAGGAAACACATTTGATATTCTCTGATACAAGAAGCGTTCCCAATGTTTCATTTATATATATATATATATATATATATATATATATATATATATATATATATATATATATATATATATATATATATATATATATATATATATAGGCCTATATATATATATATATATATATATATATATATATATATATATATATATATATATATATATATATATATATATATATATTTATAGACACATTTCTTCTGGAATGATTTATGTCGTACTGTGTATATAACAACCGCTATTCATTGTTATACAATTATTATTTCCGACTCACACTCGAGGTGTAATAAATAATAACATCACAATTTATTTTCACTCGTGGAAGCCAAATCAAGAATATGTTTTGATATAATTTCATTTATAACAAAGTGAAATTATAATTTTGAAAACAATTCTCAATTCAATTTTATTTTTGAATCCACAAAAACACGAAATAGATGTGAGCACATATTCGAAAAGTGTCCAATTTAGTCACAGTTTTTTAAAATCTTTTTTTTTCATTGATAACTTCGAAACTTGATACAAAATCACTGTTCCTCAATTAAGGCTATGGATAAAGAAATAAAAACGAATGGATAAAAAATGAACCATATATTTAAATTGAATCATACAATTTCGCGATTCAGCCTAGATAACCTTCCACGTTGAATGTGGAGCAAGTTTGATGAAAAACATTGCTCAACTACGTTGGGAGAAAATTTTACACTTCTAGATTATTAAAAAAATATATATATCACCAAGTATTTTAGATTCCACGTGAGAATAATTAAAATATTTTGCGATTCGGTATAGGCATTATTTCAGTTTCAAAGTTTCAAGTTCAATAGGCCTATACCTTACTCATTATACGTGAAATAAGGCCTATATGTACTCATCAAGTCCGTAATTATTGTTGTCTTCATACAATATCTTTAAATAAAAAAAATATTGGATTGAAACATTTTTCACTTTTTTTTTCGCCATGTTATTCTTATTGGTATTTTAAAAATGTCAATCACCAATTTGAAAAAATATACTAGAGAACTAGACTGATTATTACACAACACTATAGCTTCAAGTTATAGAAGATGAGTGAGTAATATCCTGTGAATTGGTTTCGCGACCTTTGGAGCGCTCCCCCCCCCC
>OZ023327.1:68406280-68453780 GCA_964007535.1 Brachyptera risi | reverse complement strand
AAAAGTTGGATAATGAAATCTCTTCAAAAACATTCAGATTTTCACTGATTGTAAACACACGGAAGATACACATTATTACGTATTCTTATTCAAGTCGGATCAGCAGTTTTGAAGCAAATTATTCTATACAAGTTTTTTATTCATCAAATAGATGGAAATAGCAGTACCATGTTGACTAGATTCACGGCTTTCTAGACTCGTAAGTTGCCGGATGAAGTATATTTCATGAGTCAAGGTGTGCGTAGTTTCCGAATATACTTCACATGGATATCTCGCTTATCATACAACGCGAATGCTGCGTTTGCCTAAAGTTAGATGAGTGTATAGCGAAGACTTACATTCCATATACCGAAAAAAAATGGTTTGCGTTTTCATGCTTTTTTATTATTATTCTGTGCGCACCATAAAGATCAGGAAAAAAATCCAATCGACTTGAACATTTATCGCAGAAAAACCAGAATACAGAATAAGAATAAGTGAATAAGAGTAAGTACACCAAAATAAGTGGGAATTGTTCTTCAGAAAAATTGTTTAATGGTTTTTCCGGAAAAAATCATAGAGTTTGAAAAATCCCCATAAGAATAACCCGGAGGGAAAATACTTGAAAGACAAAAATTCTTCATAAGCTCTAAAATGTATTGAATATGAAAAAACTCTCATTCACATTTTCAGTGATGTCAACAATCGGATGAGAAATAACGAAGAAAACGCAATAAAAGTGTACATTTTATAGAATATCAGGGTCAATAGGTTTAACAAGTGAATATCCAACAGGTTGCAGGTAAGATTTCTAAACGTTTGAAGCAATCCAATGTCTCTGGATCTAGATTGAGCTGACAGAATATTTTTCATTCTAGATTTTCATACTTCTAACCTCATTTCTGCACATACTGCGTTCTCCTAATTTAAGGAAATAATGAGAGACCCCCGTCCTGTTCAGTCAGTAAATTGGCATCATTATGAAAACTGAGGTCAAATCGTGCTTGAGCTCGAGTCACTGTTTTTGGAAACAGCATTTACCCGCTTATTCGTACCCCCAAACCACCTAGCTGTTGATAGCGTCGCTAAGCAACCAATAATCTAATGCACCATGGTTCACATCGTAGACAAAGGTTTTATGAATCTGTAGTTTCTGGCTTTCTGCAGTGGTTGAATTAGAATAATTCTTATGGGGATGTTATAAGAGAAAATTTTAGTGTGGGGGATGGCATTCCCAGCATTACCTGCTACCCTATATTTTGATAACACAGCCGCCATGTAATACGTCATCCCAAACCAACATCGTAATAACAGCTATGCACCAATGCACTGATAACTCGGTCACCTGTGCAGAATCACATTAAACTTGAAACTTTTTAAAAACTTCAAAGACAGTATCAACATGAGAAAGTAAGTGTTCGTTTGACACATTGTTTTTTATTTTTTCATGTGTTTATTTATTACTAGCAGCTTAGCCCGCCGTATATATACACATTTCGATATATTTATGGAAAAGCTATCCCCCTCCCCCCTCCCCCACTCCCCGGTCTATTCCATAGCTACCCCTTCCCCCCTGAACCATCCACCTCAACGTCCACAACAGGACCCACTCTCTGTCTCTGTCTCTGTCTATCTCTCTCTCTCTCTCTCGCTCTCTTCTCTATCTCTGTCTGTCCATCTCTCTCTGTCTTGTCTTGTCTTGTATTAAGTAAATGGCCCCCACTTCACCCTTAGCACAATTACGCGCCACAGAAAAAACCGAGCTCGACGCATAATAGGGAAACCCGAGCCACCCCCCCCCCTCATCGTTTTATCCTATCCGACACCATCGCCCGTTACATTACTCAAAACCCCCATTCAACCAGGCTTCATAGAGCGAACACACACACGCACACACACACACGCACGCACACATGCACGCACGCACGTTCCCCCTCCCATGATTTTATCAGTAGGCCTAAGGAAGATAACTATTCCAATACAATGTAAATTAAGTACAACCTAATTATTCTAATCATAAACATGAATATAAACAATGCACAATAAGTTTCATGAAGTGTTCGCAAAAGAGAGGTAAATAATTTTACCTGAACAATTTAATGCGGTAATTAACTGATTAATGTAGTTGAAATGCAACTTATATTGAAAATAATAAAACCCACATAAGCCAAGGCTTGAGTGTGGGAAAGGAGCCATTGGAAAAATACATCAATTATTGCAAGATGGAGATAGTACATAATGATACAAATCTTTGAATAATTCGGATTATACAATTCAGCTAGGTTCTTCTAGTTCAACTGATTCATAGAAAAAAATAACATTTTGAAAATAACAATACCAATTTTGTGCAGAATGATCCAAGTATATTGTATAATATAATATAAAATTTGAATAATATTTTATTGTAATAATTCAAATCAATAGTGAACATTACATAAAATAAGAATTCACGAGTAGAATAAGCTAATAATCATAATCAATTTAATGTGATGAGAAAATGAACTGATCTGAATAACTGAACTGAAATGGATAAAATATATAGATATTATTGAATACAATATAATGATTATGTAGCTACGTGAAATATAGAGAACTAGACAGTATTTTCAAAAACTTCAGCCTTCACTGTGCAGCTAAGTAGACAGTTTTGTTTCAAATATATTATAAACAATTGACAAAATTATGAAATTTTTGCTCATTTTTTGCTCATTATGCTCATTTGGGAATTGATTATTAACTTGGTGGTACACAAATACGGATTGTACAATACACAGCCGAATAATATACTTCAAGTGACTTTTATTTTGACACATATCGACACGAGTTTATAGTTGCATATTGGATTTTCTGCATTTGTCCATTTAGCCCAATATGCTAACTTGCTCGAAAATACATTTTGTTTTATTTTATTTTCCAAATTATAAGTTACGAAATGTTCATTTTGTTACTGACAAATGTTTGGACGGACACGAAAGTTGAGAACAGTGTTCAGCTGTTTGTACTTCGAGGAAGGGGTGACCCGGAGGAGGCATTCGCAAACCTCGAAAATAAATTGACTGTATAGGCCCAAGTTACGACCAATTTAAAACATTAACTAAGAAAAAAACACTATACTTCTGAAATACATGGGTATTGCAATTTTTATTATTATGCCTACTATGTCTTGTTCCAAACGATGATATTTCTCGAAATGGATGTAATAATAATTGTAAATCTTGTTCTAAAAAAGAAAATTTCTCAAAGTGGAATCAGTCATAATGTTATAACGCTTACATAAATTCCCCTAACCTAAACTAACATTACGACTACTTCCAGTCTTCCACTCAAGGAAATGTCCTATTTCACAACAAAATAAAAAATATTGAATATTTCCACTTCGAGGAATTTCTTTTGGGGAATATAAAATATAAAATTAAAATTAAAAAAAATATGATGACATTCACGCAGTGAATTTCATCGTTTGGAAGAAGACATAACATTACAAAATATGAAATTTAGAAATGTCAAATGTTCATTTTGAGAGTAAATGTTCCAATTTAGTCGTACCTTAATCTGTCTAGATTTTTGGTGTATCTTTACAATGATCGTGATGTAGAACACAATTGTTACGTTCACCATTTCTCACAAAGAGGAGGTGAAATTTATGTCTCCAAATGTGACCACCAGGTTGCAGGTCAATATTTAAAATTAGAACGTTCTGTGTCTCCATTATCGATGACTATGCTTATTTTTGTGGGTGTTCGGTGAACCTTAACCTTGAACAATCTTGACCAATTGCAACTCTGCGGCAGCGTTCTTCCTGAAAGTGGTAAACCGCAGCCTTTCACTGATTAATCCCTTCCAATCATATACACACACACACACACACACACACACGAACTCTCGTCGGGGTCGGACGTGTTTACGATCTGCTCCCGCATACTGTGCTTGTCGGGTTTAACCTTGGTACACCCAGCAGCTTAGTAATATTTCTCGAAGAATATAGTATTTATTTCTCATTCACATATTGTTCTTCTTCTTTTGTTTTCAACATTCGACTACTCCATTTGTTTATTATTATTATTATTATTATTATTATTATTATTGTTTTTCTATTCATTATAGAATTGATTAATTTCAAGCTTTTTTAGGCTTATCTTCTGTTTCTCTTCTCTTAAGCCTACACGATGTAGGCCTATAGGGTGGTGTGTTTTGAAACTTCCCTTCTGACTTTTAGACTTTGAACCTTGTCTATTTTCATCGACTGTTTTTCCATTTATTTACGACATTTTATTCAGTTTTCGATACTTTACTTACCAGGCCTGAGGGGGGGCATTGATGTACGTCTAGCAAAGATGCTAGCGGTCGCAACTTGCGATCATCGAAAACCACCCCGCAAAGTTGATGGCAAATTGCCGCCATGACAGTAGTTAAACAGGTTTCATGCCTTGCTAGAGCTTGCTAGGCGTACATGAATGCCCCTCGCCTGGGAGGGCTAGGGGCAAGCAAGTTGTAGTGCCTTAGCCTTTCACGGTTAGTAGCTACTTCTTTCTTTCTTCTTCCCTTGATTTTGAATAGCCAACCAAGATCTAGCGTGTCGTCAAACGCCGTTAAAGTACCTCTCAACAGATCTCATTCTGCACTATCGTCCTCAGCTTACAAAGGGCGTGCTTTCACCAAACGTAAAGTTGATGGAGGCAGTGTTGAATTCAGAGATTTTGTTGCGGGGGAGCTTTTGTGTTTCCCGGGGGAGGGGGGGTGGGGGGGGGGGAGGGGCAAGGGAAAACCGAAATACGAGTTTCTCAAAAAATACACTATACACCTAGTGCTTAATGTTTTTATCTCGGGGGGCATGCCTGGATTCAACACTGGATGGAGGTTCAACCTCTATTGTCAAACCGCCCATTGGGCCTGTTCAAACCAGGGTATCGGCCGAACCAATACTGCCTGGAACCTTTAGACCTACCGTCTTTCCCGTGGAACCGGGGATGGATATGCGTGAGACTGCCCATAAGTCGTTATCTTTGATAAATTCAACGACTGCTAGTTCAGTTCCCTTAACAGCTAACACCAGCTTCTTCTAGTTTGGACTCCGCTAATACTCTAGGCGACGTGGTGAACAATACTCCTGTGTGTAAAGCTCAATAGAGCACCATGCTGTCTCAACAGACCATCGCAGATATGTTGGGTAGAGCATCTGCACGTCCGATTGAGACAACAACCCGAAGGCAACAACCCTCCGTACCACCGCCTCTGTTCCCTGGCAAGGTTCAAGCGTTTCTGGTACAGGCGATCGATGGAGTCACCATCGTATAATACAACCGCATTGTAGTGAATTTGATCGGAGGAAAGAACGTTCTATTCGGCTCTCGAATGACTCAAGACCAAGTTGCGTTCTACCTGTCATCTGCGAAAGCTGTTGATGATCTTATTAACCAACATGGTGATATATCAATTGGAGACCAGTTCCTCTCTGCTCGCCGTCTAATCACGAAATCATAGAGACTGGTTCTATCGAACGTGTGCCCGAGCAGCCCCCACGACGTGGTCGAGACTGCTCTGGCCACGGTTGTAAAGCTCGTGTCCCCAATGAATTTTATCACGCTGAGTGTCAAAGAAAATGACCTCAGCCAAATCTACAGCTTTCGCAGACAGATCGTTGTCGTGCGAGAAGAGGGCTGCGTCCTCTCAGACTCAATTATGATTGAGTCTGAGGGCGAGCGCTACCGGATCTTTCTCTCCTTCGACGACTCTCACTGTTTCAAGTGTAGAGAGTACGGGCACATCGTCCGGTACTGTACCAGAAACAGGGAGGAAGAGACGGTAGCGCAAGTGAACGAAGAACAGTTCCCGGCCTTTGGTGGAGGAGACAAACGGAAGAGTCTGGTCTCGTCTTCCGGTGGGAGCGCATCAGCCATCACTGATACCCAGTCGTCTCCTGCAACTGAGCTGGTCGGTGTCGATACCAACACGGTAGTTCTAACCGGAGGTCCCGACATGGAGGCTGAGGTGACGGACTGTCGGTCTGTCAGTTGTGCTGAGGGATTTATTCCTAATCCACCTACTGTTAAACCAACCTCTGACACAGCTCTGAAGAATAGACGAGTTGGCGCGATACCTCTACCAGCTTCATCATTAACATATCAGGTTCCCCCATTGGCTGCAATTGCTTGGCACTCAATAGCGGAGCAAGGACGAATGTCATCTCCACTATCGCATTCACGCAATTCCTAGCGGACGTGAAGGGGAATGACCGTTCGCTGAAGGTACTGCACCGTTTCACGGAAGATGTCAATGGGGTGATTGACATGCTGACGTCGATAAAACCCGCCCTCCTGGAAGACCGCGCCATTCGTGAATGCATAAGGCAGCTGGTTAATAACCTGCAGAAAGTCCATGTCTTGGACGAGCAACAGGTGACGCAGACAACGTATCACCAACTCACTCTCTATCCTATGAGAGTCTGTCTGGGGAGACCCGTTGACAATCTAGTAAAAAAATAGCGAGTATGGGGGAGATGTCCTTCGTCAGCCTGAACACGAAGAGTGTACAAAGTGCGTATAAGTGAGTGCTCATCGTTTCTGGAGAGGCACTGTCCCAACCCGACATCGTCCTTCTGCAGGAAACTAATACCGATAAATCTCCTCTTCCTTTTCTCAAGTCCCAGTACATCATTTACTTTAACCCACCGATACAAGTATGTACTGGCACAATGATTGGTCTGAGGAAGTCGTCGACGATAGTGTTTCATTCTCACAAGATCCTCATCCCCGGTTACCTGCAGGAAGTCGCATTTGATATTCCACCCACAAAACGTTCGCTAAAAGTCGTTTGTGTGTATCTGCTGCATCAGTTTGACGTGGCACGAGACGTTCTCAGCGCTCTGGAAGCTCATCAAGAGGATGCACGCAAGGCCACCGGTATGATGCCCAGTTTCTGGTCGGTGGGGATTTCAACGTCACGCTGGATCCCCGGCTCGATCGAACTGGTGGTGGCACCGAGCGGTACCCGCGTGTCGCAAGTCACCTCAGGCGAGTGGTTCAAGCGAAAAATTTCACTGATCTGTGGAGGGGTTTTCATCCTACTGAACCATGATTCACTTTTTTAAGCAATGCTCCCCATTTCTTCGGTTCACGTCTGGACAGGTTCTATGCCTCGCCAAACGTAGCATCATGTGAGTCGAACATACGCGTAATTCCCGCGTTCTCTGACCACTTCACATTGCTCACAACGTTGACGACAGGAGTACCCAAATCTTCTCCTCCATATTGGCGATTTGATAACTCGTTGTTAGACGATCCTGCTTTTGCCACATGCGTGCGTGACGTCTTCGCCAATTTCGAGGCAACTCAAGGCGAGTACAAATGTACAATTTGCTGAATGACTGGTGGGACTCGTTCAAAGTCGAGATACAGACGTCAACGAAACGATTCGTTCGGTTCCGCAGACAATATTCGGACGAGGCTCTTCGACGTCTTGAGGGCCGTGTGGAACGAATCGTTACAGACTCAGTAGACTCGCATTGTCCAATCTCGCCAGTGCGAACACCGATGTACGCGATGCATACACGCGTAGAAGTGAAGTAATCTTGGAAAATGCACGCCATGACCACCTTCTAGCACAGGATCGCACAGCTGGTTCTCTCATGGCGCGGTAAGTGGCTGCAGCTTATAAGCCACTATCACAGCTTCGGTTCAAGGGACAAATAGTCTCCAACGGAGCGTCACTTTACACGGTCACTAGGAGACATTTTCTTGAAGTGTATTCGGCCGCGACCATCGACCCTGACTCACCGCTGTTCGAATCTCTGCCATCGCTTTCACACTGTGATCACGTGCGCATGGATTCACCACTTTCTCAGCAAGAATTGTCAGCAGCTTTGTTCACCTTGAACAGAGGGAAATCACCAGGGATCGACGGGCTCACACCAGAATTCTTCACATTTCCCTGGGACAATCTTTCTTCCTGTACTATCAAGTTTTCCAGGCAGCACTTGACAACGGTGTACTGCCCAGGTCGGCACAGAAGTCGGTACTCACCCTGATACCAAAGAAAGGTGATCGACTGGACATCAGCAACTGGCAACCCATCTCACTGCTCACCACGGACTACAAGATACTCGCAAGAGCTCCTGCCAATCGTTTGCTGGCTTCGGTCGTTCACCCTGATCAAGGGTTTTGTATTTCTGGCCGCGCACAATTTTTGATAATTTACACCTCCACCTTGATATCCTCGATAATGTCAACAAAGATCGACTGCCCCTCGCTCTTTTATCGCTAGACCAACAAGGTGCTTTTGACCAAGTCGGTCATGGTTACCTATTTCACACCTTGGGCGTGTTTGGATTCGGAGCGGTATTCAGAGACTATTTTAAGACAATATACCACAATACCACTTGTTTCGTCGAAGGTGGCTGCCACCCAACAGCCCCGTTCGAGTTCGGACGAGGCATCAGGCAGGGATGCCCACTCTCGGGCCAACTTTTCTCGCCAACTATTGAGCCCTTTCTCAGACTGTACCGCTCTCGACTAACAGGCTTCACTCTGCCGTGTGCCGAAGAGCGTGAGCTGATCGTCTCGGCTTATGCCGACGACGTTTCAGTCTTCGTGAGTGATGATGACGACTTCGATCTTCTCCACGCAGCTTACACTGTTTACTCGGCACAGTCTGGGGCGAGGCTCAACGCTCACAAATCCATGGGTCTGTGTGCAGGAAGCTGGATTGGCCGTAACGACGAGTCCCTTGGCTTCGCGTGGTCGTCAAAAGGCGGAAAGTTTCTTGGTGTCGTGCTCGGAAATGTTCCAGCTGTCACTGGTCGCGGTTTCACGAAACTCCTGGAATCTGTTTCCGAAGCGATGGCGCGCTGGAGACATCGTGTGTCAACCATGTCACTGCGCGGCCGCGCGTACAGATTGTCAGCCAATTCATAGCCCCACGACTTTGGTACACCTTTCGGGTGATACCCCCACCTCCAGCACTGCTGGCGAGATTACAGGGACTGTTTGCTAACTTTGTTTGGGCCAGCAGGAGACATTGGACGCGTTCGCGCGACCTTTGTGCTCCTATCCATCTTGGCAGCCTGGGTCTAGTCCACCTCTCTTCCAAAGTTGGCCTTTGCCACTTGTTGTTTGCACACCGTTTCGTCTCCAGCATAGAGGACCATCCTGGCCATGTCATGACCCAGCATTTCTTACGGAAATTCCGAGGATTGGGTCTTGGTTGGCAGGTGTTTTTCTGCCCACGATTCAGTTTTGCGGCTACCCGCCAAACAACCGATTTTCTGGCTACAGTGCTGCGAGCATGGAACACACTGCATCCAGGACGAGAGTCCGAGAAATACCGCTCACCCTGACGACTCTGATACCATTGGCAACTTCTCCGTTTGTCCCAACCTGGTTGATGCTGCGATGCAGAACCATTGGCGACCTCCTGGATGAAAGTGAGTGGTGGCAGCTGGAAGATATCGAAGGTTCCACACTCTCTCTGCCCGACTCAGAGGAACACTTGCAATTAACTATAAACATACACAAGCGTACTGCCACTTGCGTTTTCGTGGCGTGCGGCACGCGTACGGTCCTGAACAATGGCCGGCTCCTCTTGTATACCACCGGGCTCGCGAGAGTCAACTGGTACCTCTCGAGCCCAAGACGGACAGACGGACAATCCTCACAGATATCATGGCGCCGATGCTCGGCATGGACGGTTCACGCAAAGGCTACTGGTCTGATGCTTCAGTTAACTGGAGAGCTATCTTTCGATAGCTGTCCAGTTTCTGGCAGTATGGCAGAAGTATGGCAGTGTGGCAGTATTCTGCCTGTTTCTGGCATATGAGTTCATTTATTCTAGGTATATCTAAGGTTAATGGATAAGTAGGCATGTTATTTAATCTAGTGATGTGGGTGGGTGGCATGTTACTTCTTTCATATATGTCACAATGTTTCTAAGTATGGATTAAGATTTCTTTCATTAACACAATTGTTTCATGTCTATATAGTATCTTATATTTTTTGAAAATGATTCAGAGTGAAAATGTGTGTGCTTTTTAAGAATAATTTCAAGTAGTATCTTAATTGTGAATGATGCTAAGAGGTTGAAGATGAGTATTGTATACTCCACCCCAGCCTATAATGCCGCACTGGTAAATTGAATGAACAATGCCATTATACACCGGTAGTAGCAAAGTTCTCATTCACATGTCGAAGTCAATAAAATATATATAATAAACGACGAGTTATTTTAACACAAGAATTAATGTTCTTTCCATTGTGGGTAATCACCTCCACATATCCTCATGAGCGCTGTTCGAAAGGTTCATTACTATTTTTGAAATTTGCCAGTAATTCAATATGATCTAATCACGTCAAATATTAACTTAACCATGGTCTACGCTTCAACATTGTATATCTCCTGAAAAAAAAACAGCATTCCGTGATGAACTTCCACCGCCGTGCTATCATCTTTTTCACGGCACACTGAATTTTACAGCCCCCCCCTCCCCCCCCTCCCTACCCGTCCAACGGAAAAGAGTGAAATCATCACTGCAGTGATGCGTTGTCCGAACGATCCTAAGTTGTTATCATTAGACTTGAATGGAGAATAATGACTTTTGAGTTAAGTTTTCGATCTTGATAAAACTAAATAAATAAATAATTATATAGAATAAGGTAGGGCCTATATATAATGATTGGTTATTTTTTCTCGGTGGTAAGTATATATACTTACATACATACTGAAATAACAGAAAAATGCAGAAGGCAACAATTGTTCGACAAAAGATGAGAAAAATGGTATAATTATCAGACAAAAGATTTAGTTAAACATTTATGTTTGAATGACTTCAGTGAGAAATAAATGAGCCACATCTCCATGCATTCATCTTTCCATCAGTTGTAAAATCAACGCTCTAACATATAGGCAGATAAAAGCATGTACGATAGAATTACTGCCGTCATGCACACATTAGAAACAATGGGATCGGATCACTTGGAAATCATACGCAAGAATAACCTTACAAGTTAACGTTTTATCTGGGATAAATTCAGCAAACAATTTTACTAATCAGTTTCTTATGAAACCGTGTTTTTTAAAATGGTTTCAAACTGTATACTATTATTTTTGATACATTTATTGATATGGTATATTTTAATTCTATAGAATCGATTATAGCCTACTTTCACAGATTGTTTGTAGGGGCCTATGCAGTAAATCGGCTCTATGAAAGAATTTTAAATAAAAACATATCACATTTATTCCTTTTACGTGATTCAAAACGTGTTCAGATGCAATTTGAGATCCATTTCATTACCTGTAGCCTACACTTGCTATTTTTAAACCAAAAACTCATACGGTTTCTCCTAGTGTGCATGAACAGATAGCTCGTAATGTACATGTACTGTACGTACTATGATTAGGTGCTAATATCACTCGGTTGATTAAGATAATGTGAGCCGCCCTCCGTACAGTACCACAGTCAACAAAGGCACCTCTTCAGAATCGCGGGGTGTGGGTTCGAGTCACTTATCATCACTCCATAGTTTAATTGTCACCTGCTCATTCGTACCCCTAAAGATAGCCTAGATGTTGGTGGGGCGGGGCGGGGCGGGGTCGTTAAACAAACAATAGTCACAATCACGAATATGGATGAGCCTCCTCTAACATGCTCTTATAGTATCAATAAAGCCTACAGGTATATGGCTGACTTCAGTGCGAATATGTAACTAGACTCGAAATGAATGAATGGTGTAGTATGATTTGAGTGACGGCTGATTGTACTACAAGGACGAACTCAGAACCAGTATAATGAAACAGTCAAACATTGAATATAGAACTGAATATGAGCCAACAACACCAATGATTAAACTATGAATAGCAGTCCTTGCCTGCATCCTTACTTCTGAAGTAGGTTACATCGATAGCAATAATATACTAAATTGCTGGTATTTAACATCATTGTTTTACACTTGAATGTGCGACCTTTAACAGAAAATAATTGAATAACAACAGCATATCGTTATAGACAGAGATATAGTTATATTCGAACGAGTTGAGTTGGTCGCGTCATGTAGTCTTTTCTTCCGTATCATCCGTATCATTCACCAACTCAGGTGAAAATAATCCAGGAGACTGTCCTCTAGAATGGCAGTATCATTGATACAGTATTCATTTACCACATTTCAATACTTCTGAAACGGCAGTAATGAGGGTCTAGCTTTTATATATCCTACCTGCTGAAGTATAAGATTGAGATAGATTCATTTCTCACTATTGAGGTAAAAGTAATCCAGCAAATTCGTTACTGTCATCTGAAAGTGCAGTAGTGAAAAACCATCATCACTTCTTTTTTTTTTTTTTTATTGGGTTTTAACGACGCACTGTAATGATTACTAAGATCTATTGGCGTCGGATGAATGATTAATGAGATGATGGGATGATGAGATGAAGGTTTTATGGGTAGTGGGAAGGATAGTGGGAAGGAAGCGGTCGTGGCCTATATTGAAGGAACCATCCCGGCATTAGCCTAGACTACAGAGGGAAACCACGAAAAACCCCTGTAAAGATGGACGGTGGCGGGGATCGAACCGGGTCCGATATGTCCCTTCACCTCCCGGGTCACATGGAGCAAGTGAGCTAACCACTCAGCTACTCCACCTCATAAATCTATTGATTGAATATTCATTATGAAACAATAATGACGTTACAATCAAATGCCCTTATTTGTTACTGTCATCTATTGGAGCTGTCATCACAAACTTGCATTCGTTTTCTATTTTCCTACTTGTTTGTGAACCTTCTTCTTCGATTTAAAGATTGCTGGATTATTTTCACCTTATCAGTTTGAATAAACTGTAATATGACACTAGGGAAATGCTGGATTTTTATCACTGCTCTTGTGAAGCACTAAAGTTCCGCTGGATTTTTTTACCTTATCAATATTATTTAAAACTCGACCATTCATTGCACGGCAAAAGACGACAGCTAGATTCTTATTACTGCCATTCCAGATGGCAGTAAAGACCTGCTTGATTATTTCCACCTCATTATTGTGTGAAGCAGTGTTAAAAAGAATGTTGAATCCATATCACTGTTTTGAATTAATACAATAAAGTTCCGCCATGGATTCTTTTTACATCAACATTGTCATGAATCTATCTCAAACATTCAACTGCAAGGTAAATGCTAGATTCTGATTGCCGCTGTTCTTGCAGACAGTACGTATGAATCTGCAGCGTTTTCACTCATATCAATTGTATGAGGTAATAATGGAGAAAAGTTGTTACGATTAGAAATAAATAAAATAGATGATTTCACTGTTCTTTCATATAGCAAAGTTCCACCGGGTCATGTTTACCTTATCATTGTTACTTATGATTCAAATATTCATTTCGAGGAAATAAATTGACGCTGTATGCTTATTACTGCCATTTCAGATGGCAGTAAAAGTCTGTTGGATTATTTCTATCGAATTATATGTATGAAGTAGTGGGCCTAATACGAAACTGGATATGTGATAGATTCTTTTTAATTCCGATCTAGAAGGCAGTGGAGATTTATATACCCTATATATATATATATATATATATATATATATATATATATATATATATATATATATATATATATATATATATATATATATATATAAATATATATATATAAATATATATTTATATATATATATATATATATATATATATATATATATATATATATATATATATATATATATATAAATATAAATATATAGGTATATATATATTTATATATATATATATATATATATATATATATATATATATATATATATATATATATTATATATAATAGATAACCTATATGCTATTTGAGAAATTTCAGTATAGCCGCGATCAATTATTTCAAGTGTTTAATTTTGTGTGAAAATCAAAAAACGCCTAAACGATTAAACGCACCAACCCCTTTATCATAACATCTCGTAATATATAACTGATTTGACTCATTCATATATACATATATATATATATATATATATATATATATATATATATATATATATATATATATATATATATATATATATATATATATGTATATATATGTATATACGAAGTGTTACTTTGTCCTTTACCACTGTCTGCGTAAACGTTAAGAGGTCAATATCAAAATCAACCAAATCAAGTCGGTATACTGTATTCAATACCGACTTGATTTTGTGGATTTTCATCTTGGCTATATTTCCGCGTGACATTTGAACAATATACAAACAATTAAAAAATCTTGAGACTGTCCACCATATGTCTGCATATTTTATTCTAATGAGTTGACATTTTTTAAATTTATCTCAAGATTTTTAGTTGGTCTATTTCAGGAGAACGAATTCCCATTTATCAATCAACGGATACTTCCAACAGATATTTTTTCAGTAGCGGTTTATTGACCCGTATAGGTATAAGCCTATTTAGTAATAGGGCAAACGGTCCCAATTGCAAATTGATGAAACCTTGGACGAATCCACTGATCTTACCCAACTGATTTGGTTTGATCACGAACGTGTTATCGCAAAGGCTATTACACCCATCTGTAGGTTGAGGCCAACCAAGATAACAAATTAGCATAAATGAAAGTTCAGGTAATGATTCAGGAATTAAAGACGTACGCCTACTCTTTTGCTTATTTTTAATGTTGTAGAAGATTGTGTATATATTTACACACATAGGTGCTTATTCACGGTGCTAATCCATCTATCTCGTAATCAACTCAATATAAAACCGGTCATAAACTAGTTTGAACTGAACCAAAAATTGATTACCAGTAACTAACCTGTCTTTCATTTGGCTGATTAAAATGACGCATGAAAAGATGGAGCTTCAACAACATCGGTTATGTAATGCATTTGTTTGAAGAGCGAGAGTTTACAATAAAAGTGTTCAGTCACCTCAGCGACGTACGTGCTATATAGACTAGGTGATTCCCAAACCAAATAAATTAAATTAGAGGACCGAATGATGAATCAATTAAGTACTTGAGAAAATACCTGCCTCCACAACATGTAAGTATTTGATTCGATAAGGGACAGCGAAGACATCCACTTGGTTCAAATTGAGATTTTCTCTATTTTTTTGTTTGTTTGTTCATTTTTTTGTACACGCTTCTCAGGTCAGAAGGTAAAATTGCACATACACACATATTATATATTTATATATATATTTGCACATATATATTTGCACATAGAATTTTGACATAATGCAACATTTTTTAGATATAGGCGTCACCCATTTTCCAATTTAAATCGAGTAGATATCAGAAATTGATGGATGCAATCTTGAGAATACACGTATGAATAACATGACGGAAAAAGTGAAAAATATTTCTAACTGAACATATTCCAATTCTGATAAGTTGTAAGGACATCCATAACGGACAAGTTCGACAAATTTTATGAAAATCGAGTGAGTGATTTAAAATTAAAGATAAATATACATTTTCTCTACCTTTGAGGTCATATCCTTAAACGCAAATATGCATAGCGTTTTCGTAGTACTGAATATATGGTCAAATTCATATTCGCTATTCCACAGAACAATTCAATGTAAATTAGCACAGTTAGGTCTCGACGTACTAAATGCAATTAATTAGCGTAACATTTATATAGAGATTATTAATTAAACTGTATAAAATGTGAACGAACAAAGGAAACTAACATTTATTTTAATCACACCATCCTCATGATCAAAATCCAGCTGACGGACGCTTATTATTTGATCTAATCAAACAATTACGATATCCACCGGCAAACGTTTCCATAAAAATGCCTTAAACAGTTCACTTTAAAGTCAGCGCTTGGTTCGAAAACGGTGGATTATATACGTTGATACCGTACATGAAAAGAAATAATTGACAAGGGAAAGAAGATAAATAGACCCTGACTCTGCCTTGTCAAGTAGGTCTACATACTTCTTGAAACTACAGACTCAAGAGATCTGAAAAAAAAACTTCAAGTTTAGTTTCTGTTACATTATACCTACTGAATGGCTTGAATACGAATTATACAAGAGTTTTATTTTTATCTTGTTATAAATATAATATATAGACCCCGGGCTATACTATAGCTGATCCAAGAATACTGGAGACAAATAACAAATGTTTTTTTCGAATGAATTCAAAATTTCACGTAATTTAAACATAAAAATGATATGCACTATTCCAAAGTTTTACATAGCTTGGATAAGCCATTTTGTGAATAAAAATTATAACGTAGTTTTTCACATATCAGTTGGAAGGCTATTGAGTAGATCAAAAGTTAAAACCAATTCAATTCAATTTCAATTTGAATATCATTTTATTCTTGTTCATACAACACATATTCTTGTACAATCACATTGTATTCTTGTACAAACATACATTTAAACATATAGTTTTATAACAATATCATAATATTAAATTAACAACCAAATGAATTGTTAAACTATTTAAAAAATAAGCAACAAGAAGAACAGGAATTTATCAGTTTCAATATCAATTGAGGCTAGTCTATAGCTCTCCAATTAATATATGTCATACGAATAGGCCTATATTGCTCTGCTCACAACGCATATGCTGCGTTTAAAGATGCACAGTAATTATTTTGATCCGGAATTGTGAATGAGCATGATCGAAGATAGTTTTGACGTGGTGTATTATTGCATAGGGGGATGAAGTATGTTCAGGGACCGGCTAAATGTGTGGAAAGCATATACTCAAGTAGCGCATAGCTCACCTAAAGCAGTCCTAGATAGTATAGAGTAGATGGTATGTGAAAAGACTATAGTATATAAAATGCTGGGTAGGTGTTGTTGGTTGTGAGACTTTCTGTGTAGAATGGTGTAGGTATGGGGGGAAACGATAGTACTCGTAGAATAGACATCATTGCCATAAATCGAAAGACCAATCACGGATATGTTCTCGATCCAACAATTCGTTTTGAATTAGGGGTAGATCAAGCAACGAATGTGGATGTTGAAAAAAAACATCTATGAAACAACATCTTCATACTTGAAAACCACCCACAATATTTCAAATATCACCGTGATTGGTCTTTTGATAGGCGCTAGGGGCACTATCACAAGTTTTTTTGTTTTCAAGATGGCATGAGAATTTGTTAAGATAGGTTGGAGAAAAAAAAAAAAACCTGTAAAGATGGACGGTGGTGGGGATCGAACCAGGTCCGATATCCCCTCACCTACCGCATCACATGAAGAGAGCACCACCGCGCTGCATGTACCGGTTTAATGAATGCTTTTGAGCTCTTGTCGGGATCCCCCCATGCGTCAGTCATGACCATATAGTTACATTTTCTGGAAACGAATCCTAATTCCCCCTTCTTTTTCTTTCAAATGATACGAGCGCAGCGAGTAGAGGAAGCAAATAAGGCCACATGCTCGCATACGCTTTTGGAACTTCCGGCCTTTCAGCCACTAGCTCCTCAGGGATGGTCTGCAGGAGGAGTTTGTGGAGTTTCTCGAGCGAAGTGGAGGCTCATGTAGGATCACCTCCGCCGCTTGCGCGGTTTCGGCTCCTTAAGGCATAGAGATGCTGTTGGGCGATCATAGCGATCCCAGGGGGAGACAGCTATCTCGCTGAGGATTCGACTTGTTTTCGAGGTTATCATAGAATTTTTGTGAATGGGATTTCAATGCATCTCTGACTAGGGAAGTATTGCTTGTGGCGTGGATTGTTGTTGTTCTCGGTCTGGGAGGAGGTTTGATGGCTATGCGGAGGCACTTGTTCTGAAGAACCTGGAGCTTATTCAGAATGTTGGCGGATCAGCCCGACCAGATAGGTGTATGTGGGTATCAGGACTGCTTTGACAAGATTGACTCTGCAGAGTGAGGACGTGTTTCTTCTCCTCAGGATTGGATATAATGGATTAAGCTAGACGTCCATGAGTGTCTCTTGTTATGTTGTCGACATGTTCTCTCCAGGTGAGCCGCGAATCCATAATGACACCCAGGTATTTTGCTGATTTTTTCCATGGAATCTCTTGATTGTGCAGTTTTGCTGACATGCTGTTGATGTAGCATCTACCACATATGCCCGAGGGACTAATAACTTGACATTTTAGTGTACACCTGATTTTTGATTCCGGAATCTCGTATGAAAACGGCACTGGTAGCACGGCGGTGACGCGCTCACTCCATGTGATCTGGAGATGAGGGTAAGAGATCAGGTTTAGGTTCCATCTCCGCCTCCGTCAGTCCGTCTTAGCACAAGTTTTCTTGGTTTACTTCTGTATAACCCAAGTAAATGCCTGGGTGGTTTCTGCAATAAAGGCTGAAACTCCTTCCGGGGCACTCCTTCCCATAACCTAAGAATCCTTCATCTCATCATCTATTCATTACACTAATCATTAGCCCAACGCAAATGGATTTTAGTTATCATACCGGTGCGTCGTTAAACCTCAACGAAATGAAAATGGGCGATGTTCAAAAAAATCCATAATAGCGTAGATTCCTTTGAATCTTTTTTATTACATGTGATTATCTTTATTCATGTGATTTTTTTTAAATCCACGTGGTAATTTCAATTTGCTTGATTCCACTTCGTTCCTTTATTTAGCCATCGATTTTTCCCTTTATTCCTTTGATTTCATCTGATTCTGTTGGTTTTATCTATTATTCTGCTTGATTCCAAGTGTTTTTGAGCCTTATTCTCATACATATTTTTTGATTTCACTTGGTTTCAATTTTTCTCAAGTATACAATTGGCTCCATGCAGTTGGTTCCAGGAGGTGTTAACTTTCTGGAACCACTTCCATTGCTACTTCTAGACCTCGACATGTGATAATCAACGAATTATTCATCAGTCGAATAAGTCTATAATAAATTAATAATTGATGAATGATGTGGTATTTATTATACTGGTAACATTTTCTTTCAATAAACCGATTATTACTGTGCCACCAAGTGTAACGGAATTCGTTCATGTACTTATGCAATCAGAATTCATACTATTTCGTGCATAATAGTGGTATGTAATATATTATTCCAATCGATAACTTACATTAGATAAAGAATAAATTCATGTAGCGACAATGTAGGCCTAATTACCTATGTAAGTAATCCGTTTAGCTATTTAATGGCTATTTATGTATCCATGATACGTCGAGGAAGAGGTCAAGGATGAATGGTGAAGGTAGAATGTGCAAGTGCGGCACGGTTTGATGACGTATCTTGTCTTGAAATACCATTTTAAGGTTAATTTACAGGTTTGCAGGGCGTGTATTCATACAGATTAGCGCAGACAGTTTCATACTTTCTTTTGCATGGCATGCTTGCAATTTTTGCGCTCACAAAAGTTCATTTCGCATCATACATTTTGATACATGTTATTGGATTGTTCTTATTACATATATTAACTCATAACCTTGAATTTACCTGCAAGATTAGTATAGAAGTATATGCATTATTTGTTGATCATTTTCAATATTCAATTTTTAAGGAATAGTTTTTTCTTCACTCGGGCTACAGAAAATTGTTTGTTTAAACAAGAACATTCAAAATACAGATTCATAATCATAATAAGATATATAATATATATATATATATATATATATATATATATATATATATATATATATATAAAAGTTATATATATATATATATATATATATATATATATATATAAAAGTTAAATATATATATATATATATATATATATATATATATATATATATATATATATATATATATATATATATATATATATATATATATGATATGATGGATATTATTATCACTGAAGAATACCACCTCGTCGGGCAATATATATATATAAATATATATATATATATATATATATATATATATATATATATATATATATATATATATATATATATATATATGATATGATGGATATTATTATCACTGAAGAATACCACCTCGTCGGGCAATCGAACCCCGGACCTTTTGCTTGATACGCAACTGCTATCTGAGCTAACGAGGCGGGTATCTTCCAGCGATTGTGTGTGCAATGGTACAGATGGTACAGATAATAATATCCATCATTTCAACATCACCTGCTGTACGTTTCAACAGTAAGTCATGTACTCATATATATATATATATATATATATATATATATATATATATATATATATATATATATATATATATATATATATATATATATATATGTATATATATATGTATATATATATATATATTTATATATATATATATATATATATATATATATATATATATATATATATATATATATGTATATATATATATATATATATGAGATAATTAAACTTCTTGGATACGATCCAATATCGAGATATTTAGGATTTTATAGTTATGTCGAAAAAGATACGCCTCGACGGGAGGCGTATCTTTTTCGACATAACTATAAAATCCTAAATATATATATATATATATATATATATATATATATATATATATATATATATATATGTATATATATATATATATATATATATATATATATATATATATATGAGATGGTGAGATGAATTTTTTATTTTTTTTTATAGTGAGAAAAAGAGCCGATCGTGGCCTGTTGTTAATGAATCATCCCAGTATTGACCTTAACGACAGAGGGAGACCACGGAAAATCTTTGTCAGAATGGTCGAAAAGGCGGGAATCGAACCACGGTCTCCTAAATGACGGTCCAGTATATTAACTACTAGACCACACGTCTCAGTATATCTATATCTATCTATATATATCTCTATATATATATATATATATATATATATATATATATATATATATATATATATATATATATATATATATATATGTATATATATATATATATATATATATATATATATATATATATATATATACATATATATATATATATATATATATATATATATATATATATATATATATATTGTTGGCCCTAATAAACGGCTACCAAACGGCTAGTAAATGACTGCTGTAATGACTGCAACAACAACAACAACAACAATCAGGAAGCTGCCGGCAGGGTCCCCAGACGGAGCAGTAGAACGGCTGTCCCGTCTGGACCACCGTGGACCTGAGCATTCCGCTGCAGGACTAGACCTCCACCTGGAATAGACTAGTGATATCAGTGAAGATATGAGCGTACCGCTGCGTTGTGTCTTGGCTCTATATATTGTATTTATTAATATTTATATATATATATATATATATATATATATATATATATATATATGTATATATATATATATATATATATATATATATATATATATATATATATATATATATATATATATATATATATATATATACCGAGACGCGTGGCCGAGTGGTAAAACACTGAACCGTCATTCGGGAGACCGGGGTTCGATTCCCGCCATGGCCGACCATCCTGACAGGGGTTTTTCGTGGTTTTCCTCTGTCGTTCAGGTTAATACTGGGATGGATCCGTAACAACGGACCACGACCAACTCCTTCCTATACTGTCCTATAAGACACCTAATAAAATTACCTTGAATCTTATCTTCCCATCATCTCATTCATCATTCATCGACGCCAATAGGTCTTAGTCATCAGTATACTGCGTCGTTAATTCTCAATATAAATATTATTAACAATGATCACAAACTTGGTGATCGTAAAATGTTGCAGCTAGCTCTCGACTCCTTCAGAGTGATTTACCATATGTTTTATACACTTTTATACTGAATTGCACATTGATGGATGATTGTCCAAAGTGATTACATCTCTTATTATTAATATGTATAGGCAGCCAACAACAACAGGTTGGTAACAAGTGAGCTAGTGTTATTTTACTATCCTATTCCTGACTTATTGTATCCATTGTATCGTGCTTAACGACCCCATCAACAGGTAGGTTATATGGGGAGAATGAGCAGATGATATATATATATATATATATATATATATATATATATATATATATATATATATATATATATATATATATATATATGTATATAATTTAATCAGATTGGTGATTACGTAAGTATGTTTACAACTACAGTGTCCTTGTAAGCTTGCTAATTCCTGAAGGGTTTAATTTCATATAATATGAGTACTTCATAATTCCTGATGGGTCTAGCTCACAAACTACGAAGTTAACAGTCTTTTTTCCTGAGAGTTGGATGATCCTAGTGATTGTTTAATACCTATTTTAAATGTATTTATATTTTTAATTATACTCTTTTCACCTTCAACGTTTATGCTATTCCACTATATTGTGCCTTTTGATGGAATCATAAAATGGTGATAAGTGAAAGGACGTTCACAAAGTCGTATGCATTATGACGCCCAACGTGACTACAGTTTCTAGCACGCTGCCTTAGCTAACGAGCCACGGAGGGCGGATATTCTGCATGGTTTTGCAAAATTATACAACGTTATAGAGAGACCGGGGACGATAGTAACACTTTTTCATAAGACGCATATAGGTCCATCTCTGTAGGTTTGGAAAACAGACGCTTCCAAAAAATTGAGATGAACAATTACATATTCAAGATCAACTGTGATTTTTCACGTGACTCAAATATTTACCAAATCGAGTGAACAAATTGATGATTGTGGCGAAGTGTGTTTGGTACTGCTGACCCCGTATCCAGAGCAATTGTAACACACACACGACTCAGTTGTAACACCATGTACACATTACATTTTGTGATGAAATTTAAGCTTGATTGACATCAATCAATCACCAATATTCAAGGCATCAATATAAGGGACAGTATATAAATGTAGTAGACAAAAAACAATACAGGATTAGAAACCGCTTCCATCTCTTCTCTCGATGCTTAACCGGGGTTTGTAGTGCTAATCTTGTCTGGGGCTTGTTGTAGAGTTTTAAGTTCAACCAAGGTGCTACTGCTAGGTCTACAATTGTCCCTACAGTGGTTTATTTTTCAAAATGAACAATTTCACTCATCGCGCTGTTGTTTACCAAAATATATTCCAGTGGATAGTAAGGGGACATGAGCCACTGAAATTTCTATCTTCCTAGATAAGGGTTCAAAGGTGATGAAATTTCCGCACATTGATGTATTTTTGCTCAAAACGGAATAGGCCCTATATATATAAAAAAAATTGAAAAATGTCGGCAATTTTTTTTTTCAATTTTTCTAATAAAAAATTGGACTTTTTTTTAAATACTACTCCTCCCATACTTTTCATATTTTTCAAGTATTTATTTTTTTATATTTTTCTTCACAAATGTATAAAAAATAAATGGGGAGCACATTTTGGAATTTATCACGCGGAATTATTTTATTTTATAGCTGGAACTTCGCAAATATTTTTCTTCTCAGTTTTGGACAAAATAATTCAATTTGAAAATTTATTTGGAAGAAACTAAGACCTAAATTGAAAATGTGCTTCCCATTTATTATTAAGAATATCACATTGGATTCACATTGAAAAAATCAGTTCTTCAAGTATCACCACTAAAAAGGAGTAGCGATTTTCAATATCGCATGCGTATGAAAATACTGAAAGGAGTTACAGGCAATACAAATTGTTGATCTTCATTTACTACAATGGCTTGAAATATGATATCTTCACGCTTGATAGTGTTACAGAAGTCTCCAAATGAAACACAACTTTTTGAGATTCTTCAATAGAGTGTGAATAAAAATAATACGGGAAAAAAATGAAAAAAATCGTGATTTTCAGTGGCTTGTCCCTCATTCAATTATATCTATATACACAATCAGCAAGAGAATCAGAAGAAATCATAGCATGCCAGGCCAGAACCAAACTGTGTCTTGTAAGTTACTCAACAAGTGTCACATACACTCTTACACTCTTCTCTCTAAAGCTAAGTCTTCACTGCACAATGCTGAAAATTACATCAGACACTGCCTTCTGTGACGAATTTTTCAAAATATCTAGCGCGAGTTTACGATCACAAATGTGAAGCTGAGAGCAGTTGTCACAATCGACACGTGTCACGTAATACTTTCGTCCCTGGTCTCCTCTACTATGTTTGACTGCAATCACATTGTTTTTGTCCCATTTTTTAAATCGAGATTCATTTGTTCATTCTTTAATATTTTATTTCATCAACAACGAAACTTGTTACCAAATCGTTGTACCCCAATCAGAGCCAAGGATGAGAGTTAGGATTGTTTGGACGGGGCTTAATGAGGGTGATTTTACAATTTAACAGCACCCCAAAGAATAATTGAAAATAAGATTACTCATTGATTAACAAACAATAAATCTTGAGTTAATAATTCCAGGGATGAAAATCAATTCAAACATTTATTTTAGGCAGAAAAAAATCTTGAATGATCTCATTATCTAGATCTCTTTCTTCCAACCGTCGAATTCTTCCCTTTTCTACTTTTCTTGTATTTATCACAATATTAATGATTTTTGTTTCGATTTTTTTCCATGAATCTTTTTACCAACTCATTTTTGATACAATTTCATTCATTCATTCATCTATTCATTCTCATTCGACAATTTTACTACGGATTTGATTCTTTTTCATTTCTTTCTATTGTGTTTGTTTCATTCTAATTTATATTTCATTTCATTCGTTTCAATCATTTTTCATCTGATCGTGACCGATTAAATTTGTGAGTTATACATCCCAGTATTCACCCTATCGACTGAGAAAAATCACGAAAAACCCTCAGTCAGAATGACTGTTGAAGTTGTTGAATCTTGAGATATTGAAGACCGACAAATTTTCCGGATACAATTCTGTGTAGGCAATACTCCCTGGGGGGGATGGACACCAATTGTCAAAACTCTCCAATTTGTGGGATAACTCGACAGTTATCTACAGGCACCAAAGGAAGAGAACCAATGAAAACAGACCACAGGAAGCACCAACGAATCACCAGGCAGGCCTTGAAGTGTTGGACTACTCGTGCAGACCTCGGTGTGCCTGACAACTGATCTACTTCCCCGAGAGTTGTTTGAGAAAACTATGTTTACTCAGCACCACAGTGTAGTTGAAACTGGTTCTCCTCATGACTGTAATTCTTCAAGATTGTAATAGAAACTTCACTTCTGATTCATCTTTCCTCGTTTGCCAGTATACGAAGCTGCCGATAACAATCCTCGTACAATCTGTGATTCTTCTAAGGTACTATTCTTCCAAGTGCTGAGTAGGTGTTTTGCATCTTGATCTCCCAGCTTCCACAAGGGGCTTCCATTCTACCATGAAAGCACGATCCATATATTCATGCAGCAGTCGATTTCTGAAAGATATTGCTCCAGCACCAGCGTTCGATTGAGCAGCATCTGTTGAACTGTCCGTGAAAACATGAAGCCATTCATTTGACGGGTAAACCGTGTGCATCATTCGTAAAGACTTGTTTTAGTGCAAACACATTCATCTGAACTTTCTTCTTCACCTCGTCAAGAAGCTTCATTCTTGTCTTGGGTATATTGGAAAACACTTCATCTGGTTAATCTTATTTTCAATGAATCTATAGATATGAATTGAGACGGATTGACCAGTGGTTACACACGCCAAGCCGGAGACCGGGGTTCGATTCCCACCATAGTCAACCATCCTGACAGAGATTTTTTGTGGTTTCCTTCTGTCGTTTAGATCTTACTGTGATGGTTTCTTAACAGCGGGCCACGACCGACTCCTTCTCACTATCTGAAAACACCTGATAAAATATTCTTTCATCTTGTCTTCCCATCATCTCATTTATCAATCACCTATGCCAACAGACTTGGTCATTAGTCCAGTGCGTCGTTAAACAGAATATAACTGAAAGTATGTAGCTATCAAGAGGTTTGGTTTCAAGTACTAGTCCACAAATTAATGGAGATTATAAATAATGATGAGAGAATTGTATTTCCATTTGTGTACTATACATTATAATGATGAACATGAATTCAGTAGGTTTGTAACTGATAGGGTGGATCCCGTAATATATTGGAACTTCCAATCATCCATTATCTATTTGGAAGATCAAATCGAATACATTTGAATTACGCAATTGAGATTTACCGAGACATAGTGGACGATCGATACATCAGTGATGTGTGTTCACATAAAAAACGCGGCCGATTCGGAACTTGAACACTCGATTCCTGCAGTACAGTAGGCAGTAAATGATCAGCACTATATTTCCAAGTTGGTATGTATTCCTGTGGACTCTACATTCCTCGAAAATATTATGAAATGTGAATACCCGTATGGTTAAACTAGACTTACCTGACTGTCAAATGTATTTACATTTTAAATGTCATTTTGCAATCTATATGAATAATTTATACATTGAATCAGAACTCGTTTGAAATTCGAAAATAAATTATTTATGCTTATTTTGTCATCTTTTTGAACGTAACATATTTTGCTATCGTATGTGTTTCATATCAATTTTCATCTGTATTTTGTATTACATTATTGTTCATTTGTTTTCATTTTTGTATTTGTTCATTTACAATTTGTTTGACAATGAAATTGTAAGAACTATGACACATATAAATGATAACATATTACATTTGATTGATTAATAAAATGGGACCCTTGTAGTCATTGTTTGCCTATAAACAGCACTCAATTTAATGAATTTTGTTTGATAAAAACTGTGAAAAAACAATATGGAGTCCCGATCCGAAGTCACCATGAATTACTACATTCCCACATGTGTTGCCATTACTTATTTCTAACCATCATTCAATCGCAATAGTGCTAATGGTACAAAAAGTAAAATGAAGAACTAATTCCATACGCTTTTTAATTGACTGATTGGATCGTATAGTTCAAGATGCAGTTCAACCAACCGTTCTGTTGCTAAGATTGTAACTCTGGTAAAGTTCTTCTCGCAGTCGCATCTGAGAGGAAGCGTCGCCCAGTGAGCTTGTGGATCAGTACAACAAATACAGCAATTGAAAGTACTATAATTACTGTAATTAGGCGAAAGCAGCATATGCGTTGTAAGATGAGCAAGATATATAGATGAAGTGTGACCGAAAACTCTACACACCTTGATTCGTATAAAATATACTTGACTTGGCAATTATTGAGACTAGAAAGCCGAGTGAATCTCGGCAACATGCCTGGTTCTGATATTATTTCTATCTATTGGATGAATACAGTACAAAGAAGATATTAGATTATTTTTCTTTGGGTGGTTCGATTTGAATAAAAATCAGCAATAATGTGTATCTTTCATGTATTTTCATTCGATGGAAATTTAAATCTTTCGGAAAGATTTTATTTTTCAAATCTTCCCGCTCAGCATAATCTTGTTATTGGATTTTTTTTAGAAAATTTGTGATGGAGTTTCTCGAAAATGGTCCAACCGATTTGATCCAAAAGCTAGCCAGTTATGAGTTGAGTTTCTTGTCGATCACTCAAACCGTGCGATCTGTGCAGTGTGTACAGACAAAAAACAATCAGACAAAAAACAAAAAACAGAAGAAGCTCCGTAAGCGCAGGATGGAAGCCTCCGTTTTCGCTCATCCAGTAATAAAGTTATCAGTTTTTACTTGTCCAATTTTAGTCAATTACTAAAATGTTATCCTATCCAATATTCCAAGTGGTCCGTTCTTATTTGACTGGGTATACAATGGCCATGTGGCTATGTGGCTATGTATGTGTATGTATGTGTATGGTCACTGCATGGTCCCCTTGAGAACGCACCGAAATCTCGAGAACGCGTCTACCGATCGACGTGGGACCAACGCCAAAATACTTATGGAGAGATGGGAACGGTAATTAGGGGGGTCCCGAAAATCGCCAGAAAGAGGTTGACGTAGAATCGAATCTAGGCCACCAGGAAGATAGGCAGATATGTCGCAATACGAACAAACCTGAAACAGCGCTGAGCATAAATTTAAACACGTGACGTATTATTCACACGCCACCATTTAGTGAGCCTTTCCCCTCTTATTGATGGATCGTTCATACTGAGGAGAGCAGAGAGACCCATTGCATAATAATAGCACTCTTTTACACAACTGTTTCGTAAACGAAAGCATGGGAGTGCCCAGTGGCGTGCAGGACCCCTATTCCTGAGATGAATGAGATGTGAGAAAAATAAAAGTGAGTGAGAAAACGTTTATCTCACTTAAAATGGCCGATTGGTAATGGTAAATCGGCGATTTTAAGTGAGATAATCGTTTTCTCACTCACTTTTATTATTCTCACATCTCATTTATCTCAGGAATAGGGGTCCAGAGGTGAAAATAGCATGGGCTCAGACACCCTCTGGTGGACGTGGGTACCCCCCTGTGAGAGATATAGGGCTTATATGTATTGGGTGGAGCCCGACGACCGTATACACAATAAGTCAATAACGAGGCCCTCAATGAGCACAGCCATAGCCACCGTCAGCCAATATCGCCGAAGGCGAAAAAAATTGATTTCTTGACTCACATTTCTCTTATTTTGAAGTGAGTTTTTGATGAATTTAAAAATATTCAGACAGCTGGATATTAACTACTTCCTGCTTCTTTGAATATATGTGTGGAATTTCAGAATTGGAAATCAGAAAAATCAATACACTTGTAGATAAAATATCTAGATGACCAATAACTCATCTAGATATAGTGATAGCTCACCACAGTGAAAGATATACGTCGAGGGTGGAGCCCGAGACAGCCGTATACACAATAACAAAGTTCTTGACTAGAGGCCCAGCCTCCAGAGGACGATATCGCCGAAGGCGAAAAAATTTTGGCATCTTGACTCAGTCTTCTCTTTTTTCAAAGTGAGTTTCTATTAAATTTATGACTACTTGGCAATTCTCAAGACCCACAGGCCGCGGTCCGCGCATCGAACATCTTTCACTAGGAACACAAGAGGCTATTTTTGATCATCTTCAAACTTGACAATGCTGGAACGTAACATATTTTGAAAAATTGTTCGGAATAATTAGGGCTATAACATGACAAAAATGAACCAAATTCTGTACATTTCGATGCAGTCATCGAACGTAATATGTTGGTAAAAAGTGATATTTTTCGTCAACTCCTTCTGCTTGCGCTGAGTTATAGTTGAACAGTTACAACATGAACCGCTTTTTCAATTTGGCTGAAATTTGTTCGATGCATATATGTGAGTACAGAAGTGCACTTTGTTTCCTAAGAAATAACGAAACACCCATATTCTAAAAGACGTATTCCAAATTTCAAATCATTCTTCCATTTTCAAAAAGATTTCATCGATATTCGGTTCATAAATGTATCAAGGTTATTCGAATAGATTGTGTTTTAGTCAAAGTTGAATGTACGTACAGACTATACAACTAAAACTGGGTGGCACCACCCCCTGTACCCTCACAGCCAATGGAGGAAAATATTCATGGAAGAAAGTTATGAAAGTTGAACGATGAATATATACCTAGATGAAGTAACCAATCCAGACTAAACGCGTGCACAAGTACATGTTAACGGTCCAGGATACTTTCCATGATTATGATATATAAGCCCATTTTGACTATATATTTTATATATTATATATATTTTATATATATATATATATTTTATATATATATATTTGATCAATTTCTCTATGAAGTTAGGTATGAATTTCGTGTTGGCATTGCTTCTGTTTTGTCATCATCTCATCCCACAATGCTCTAGTGCGTAACTTTCAACCCCCAAATGACAAAACTTGTTTAAGAAGCAGAAGCCCAATGCTTGACTAAAATAATATGATGTGCATATCGGAGTAGTTGAAAATATTAGCAAAGCATACATGAAAAACTACATATTTTTCAGACATTTCAATTGAATAATTGTAGCCTAATTATGTGTAGGTGTAATTATCCATCATCCAATTGAAATTATCCAGATTAGGAACTGTGTGAGAAACAACTCATTATCTGGATCATCAACATTGACTTTTGATACTTGCAAGTTCGCCAAATAGTATAGGCTCAACTCATGCAAGGTGCTCTGATTGTTTTTTTTTTGATTTTACAATATTAACCCACATGTATATATTTGGTTCATTTTTTACTGTTTGTATTGTTTTCCTGTTATCCCATTGTGAATAAGATGAAGAATAAAAAGATTCATAAATTGAAAAATTGAAATTGAAATACATATATATATATATATATATATATATATATATATATATATATATATATATATATATATATATATGTGTGTGTGTATATATTCATATATATATATATATATATATATATATATATATATATATATATATATATATATATATATATATATATATATATATATATATATATATATATATATATATATATATATATATAAATATATTGTTCAGATAGAAACAATAGTAAGAACACAATATAGTAGAATTGATGATGATGATGATTTGCTTGCTTAAGAGGCCGCAGGCGCTCTACACGGGCTCGTTGTTCGCTCGCTTCAGACTCTAGTTTAACATGCATCGTGTGCTAGGCGCCACCCGTAGACTAGCCCGCCGAACTCAGATTCACATAAACGCCGTTAATTCCCTAGCTCACACTTCTGATATATTTCACATTCTATGTTTTTTTCGGTATTCAAAAATATGTATCTAGGTTTTCGTAAATAAGAAATTTTTCCATTTTCCATTTGAAGAATTTGAAAAATCACAAATTTTTGGTTCAAAATTCTGTATTTACTGTAACCTTCATTTTTTAATTACTAACAGAATGCAAAAACACTCATATTGATATCACAAAAATTACGGCCGTGAGAGTTTGCGGCGTGAAATACGAGCGCCTGCGGCCTCTCAACGACCCCACCAACAGCTAGGTTATACGGGTGTACGCAGTAGAATTATGGCAGCTCCCGACGCATAGATATTATAGCCATCAATAGATTCACACAAGAAGGCTACATACTGGATGGATCCAACAGTGCGCTTCGAGACCGATGCCGGCTAAGCTGAAGCAGTTGATGCGGAAAAGAAACTCATATATGAGCCTACCATACCTTATTTTATGGAAGTATACCGTCTGCAGAAAATATAACTTATAGGGTTAGTGGTGGGGGCTCGAGGCACAATTAACAATTTCTTTGTACAATTTTGTAAAAAATTCAAACTCGACAAAAAATTTATTTATAGCATCGTTCTATCCGCCCTTCAAGGATCTCTACAAATTTTACGACATCATCTCCACAGTCTTCAGCTTTGATTTCCAATTTCATTTCCATTGCATACTATTTTTCATTTTTTTTTTCTATTTAATTTTTGTATGATTTCGTTATCATTATTTCTTTTTTCTTCATTTTCTTATTCAAACATTAAAAGCTACATTGATTTACTTATTTCCGTTTGTTTTCAAAGTTTTCATTATTATCATTCCATTTCGATTACCACCATTCTTAGATTTAATTAACTTAAATTTTGTTTCTCGTCCTATTGTATTCATCTTGTTATTCTCTCTAAAATGTTATTATTGATACATTTTTAAATTTTAATTAATTGATTTGTATTCTGTTTTTTTTTTGCAATCTTACTGTAAGACAGAATCTTAAATAAAGATATATATATATATATATATAATTTATATATATATATGTATATATATATATATATATATATATATATATATATATATATATATATATATATATATATATATATATATATATATATATTTATCAGATTTTTCAATGTATTCATGTTACTAATTAATGAGTCACAAGAAGTTAAAGCAAACCCAGAACTCTGTGAAGTTATTCAATACGTCCTACATTTGGCATTGAAATTCAATGTGGTTCAACGACAAGCTATACAATGATACGATACACCAATTGGTTCTTGGTTGCAACTGAGATCATTATAGAAGGGAAAAACACAAGGTCAATCTATTAGATGTGAAATCATTCAAACAAAAGTATTCTTAAACCAAAATGATCACCGCTTGAGGCATCACCTATTTGGCTATTTGCGGTTCTTCAGTTGGCTAGAGGTGTAATAAATAAATGTACACGACGACGAGATTATTATAGTATCAACAGCTAATCAACCGGTGTACAGGAGTTGTTTGCCATACCTCACGATTCATAAATGTAACAAATAACACTACCAAATAAAACGTACCGTCTATGCGAAACAAGTTGTAATGAACTCGCTATCTTCGGCACAGAGTGAAAAAAGGACAAGTGGCAAGTGCTAATGTAGGAAATTCCCAACAGTTGGGCTGAGAACTAACAATCAAGACTATTTTGAATTTCATAAATTTATGCATGCACAGTAGAGGTGAAATAAGGAGTGCAGGCGACTGGGAGTTTCGGTCTGAAATTCTTTGGACTTCTTAAAAATATCAAGAATATGTTAGTCTAGACTTTCAACATGCATATAGGGTCTACTAATCGACCTCAAGACAATATTGGCATAAAGTTTTCTATAATCTAATTCTACACAAAGTTATTAATGTTATATCAATATTTTCATCGTCATTCTTAATGTGTCAGTATAAATTATGGAAGCGTATCTGGCTCCACTCCAACAATAGAAGTGTATCTTCAACTTCAACCCCAATCGGCGTAAAATGACTTAGATGTCGACGCGCCGCAAAACCCAAACATATTATCCATTCACTCAACCCCAAATTCTTAGGCCTCATTCTCACAGACAGTCTCGATTGGTCGGTCACCTCAACCTCACATCCAACAAACCGCTTCCAGAATCATCAGCTGTTGTGTCATACCCCGCAAACCCAAGCTCCTCATCAATCCCACAGACCTTCTCTCCGTCTACCATGCACATTTATACACTCTCGCTCATCTCCTTCGACCTTCTGTTCTGGGGTTTCTCTCTCGCATCCAATCTCAACTTGATCCTTCAGAAACGAGCAGTCCGAATTATAGCTGGCCATCACGCCGCCAACGTGTCAACCCCACTTATCATCTCTCGCCGTCAACTCTTCCCTCCACTCTCAACCAAGTCGCAGTCACATTTGTTCGCTTACACCCCGAGCGATTTCACCTCAACTCTTTCGTACAGTCCCACTCCCGTAGAACTAACTTCCACATCTTCATCCACCCGTACAACCTCACCCTGTCCACCAAAAATCCCAAGCGACTGTGTTCCGTTCTCTATAACGATCCCCCAGTTTCAATGAGGTCCTCTCCCTCAATATTCTTCAGATCCTCTCTCGAAACGATCCTGAACTCAAAATACTTTCTACAGCGCAGACGCGGGCACTACTCAACCAACTGATTCGCAGAGCAAATGAACTTCACTGCGCTCTTGTCTGTTTTATTATCACCAGAATTATTATCAGAAACAATATTCAGAATTTTGCATATTCAAATCTGCATTGAGATTCTCTATACGTTCACACAAAACATGTTCAGTTGGTCGACGACATTCTTCTTTCGCGGATCAAACGATCCTATCTTTCATCCATAACCTTAATTGGGAAACAATGATTTTGTATCAAGTTTCGGTGTTATAAAAAAAAAATCATTATCACAAGCATAGGTACCCTTCCTTCTTCCCGTCTTTCGATTAGGTGACCATTAAATTTTGGCTAGGCCTAATTGTTATTCATTTCAATTCAAATGTTATTGTTCATATTCTATTCAATGTAAACCTATATTGGACAATGTACAGGTTCAAAAAAGTGCTATAAACAAACTGACCTGATGATTTTTCTTTGTTTTTTTTCTGTACCCCATAGGTTTCACAAGTGTTAAATTAGTATTTTATATTATTGAATACCAAATATATATTTAAGTTTATTATATAATTATTTTATTTTAGCGTATAGTTGGGATTTTTTACGTCAGTCAACGAAGTCAACAAAGGCACCACTTTGGAAACTGAAGTCATGTTGGGCGTGGGTTCGAGTCCCGCATAAGGGTATGGCTTTTCATAGAAGTGTTTTCACCTATATATATATATATATATATATATATATATATATATATATATATATTTTTTTATATATATATATATATATATATATATATATATATATATATATATATATATATATATATATATATATATATATATATATATATATATAAAGTGCATATTTGGAGATTTTTCTAGTGCATTAACGTCTGAGCACTAATCATAATCGATCATCGACAAACAACAAACCAGTCGAGTTTATCCGACGGCGTATGAGCTATGGGCCAGGGCGTGTGCGTATCCTGCATGACGTCTGTTCTACGTCATAACTGTGACGTTTCACTTGAACTACCTTCACATTGCGCACGAGATCAAGACGCGTAGTCAAACTGGACTTCCCTGCTAGACTGAGCCTCATTCGTAAATATTAAATGCTGAATAATTATCTGAGTCAACTTCCCGTGCATATTAGGTCTACTATATTATTATCTTGAAGAATTGGAGAAATCAGTAAGTTCCGCGAAGATCATGTCGGAAGCAGCGGAACTAGAATCACATGTCTTATTCAGTAGCACTTCGAATTTTCATCAAAAATGATATGGCAATTTATTAGTGGTGAAGTAATTACATCAAGTCATCGTGATTATATATGGTATGCACTAATCTGTGGACAATTGTGTCTAACCAATAAGTAATAGAAATTCAAAATGCCAAGTCAAGTTACAGATGATATATTTTTTGGATATAAGCGAATTAAGAATTTTTATTCGGTTCAAATCAAGTCCTTCTTTTTTTTTGTTTTTGCATCCCACAAATCGCGATACAAAATCGACCCACATGAAACTTTTTGCAGGCATTACTGATATTCTAATGAAGATCTAATTTTGGGAAACAACCGGTTATATAGTTTTGCGGAAATTATTGTTGATGAAATTTAGATGATAAGTATCCATAAATAATATAGGCCTATATATGTATATTTTTTTTTTATTGAACAAAACAACATAGAACATACATACATAAATAAAATCAAACTCTTTTCCACAAAGCCTGGGAAGGCTCATCTGTGGGTTAAAAATAACAAAGAATATATATATAATATAATATGTAAAGTTCAGACTAAGATGTAAGAAAGGAATACGTTTAGTGCCAAAAAGTAGGGTGTTTAGATTTGAAGTGATACTAAGAAAATAATTAGATGAGCGTAGCGAAGTCTCCATCCCACTCTTATAGGGCTTAGTCTGTTTTTTTTTTTGTTTGTTTGTTTGTGGGCACTGCACAGGTCGCAGGGTTTGACTGATCAATATGAAACTTTTTTTGTACGGGCCAACTTTTACAACTTAGAACTGTATAGTTTTTGGAATGAATCGGTCGATTAGATTTTGAGAAATATCATGTCAAAGTTTTTAAAAAACCCATAAGATTAGGCTGGGTGAGAAAATTTGAAAAAATGAAACCTCTCCGAAAAGAATAAAATTTTCTCCGAGTGTTTAAACATAAATGATACACATAACCACCATTTTGTAAGCAATTCGAACCAGCCGTTTAGAAGAAAAAATATTCGAATAACTGTTTTTATACATCAAATATATGGAAATGAGCCAAGATTCACTGCTTCCTAGATTCGATATTTGCCCAAGCATTGAATATTCTTCATATTCGTCAAGGTGTGTAGAATACCAGAGAAGATAAAGTAGCAATTAAATGAAGGACAAAGTGTGTAGAATACCAGAGTCGATAAAGTAGCAAATGTAGGACTGTTATTATACCTTATTCAGATATCTCGCTCATCTTACAACGCATATTTCGCGTTTGCCTAGTTTAGAATATAGAAAAGCATATTCAAGGTCAGAACAAAACAAACCGAAAATAATTACACGTCTAAAAAAAATATTATATAGATGACAATTTGAAAATAAACTTCAATCTAAAGATGTATTCGTAAATTGAACTGAACTGAGAATAAACAAAATATTGACGAGGTGGAAAAAAAGTATCCTGATTAAGTGAATCTAAATGAAGAGAAAAAACGAATGATAACATTCCCAAATAAAAGTGAACCTAGAAACAGGTCTAGCTCTCCAATAATTAGAATGGTTGAACAAAAATACAATTACTATTAAATTAATAACTCACCACAAACGGGACAAATAGGAAAACAAAATTATTATATAAATACAAAACAAGATGATTAGAATAAATACACCAGATGAACTTGGATTCCAAGTAGGGGCCCTATATAACATTAAAATGGCGAAAAAAAAGGTTATATGATATGGACTCAAGATTTAAATCGCTCAATATATGATTTTTGCAAATTTCACATGCTAAAAAGAAGAAATTAGAGAAAAATTAAGAAACTTCTTGTTTTCAAATAGTCACAGAAGACAATCTATAAGAAATTGAAGAGAATCGTATTTAAGTAATCAAATATCAACAATCAAACAATTAATCATAGTACAATATTGTCAATATACCATTTCTTCACGTCGCGTTTTACAATATTGAATTTATCTGATATTCTCAATTGAAGAGGTAGCTCATTAAATATAAAAGGTACAAAATATTCCAGTCTTCGTTGTCCATTTTTATTATTAAAGGTAGCAATTTTGTATTTTTCTTCAACAGTTGAACGGGTGTTTTTTAAATTAACGTTAGGAATTTTGTAGAGATCATCAAAGTAAAATATCAAGACAGATCTATAGTTGAATAAATATTTGAGAGGAAGAAAATTGCATTGTTGATAAATTTTGCTGGTGTCGCTATGGAACTCAGATACGATATTGTTAGGTGTAATACTTTTTAAAATTCTCAACTGAAGTAAATCAAGTATATTAACATGAGAGTTTGATGCATTACTCCATGCTAAGATACCATAAGAAAGAATAGATTCGATTAGTGATGAATAAACGGTCCGTAAAATTGAAAAAGGTAGAATATATTCAAGATAATGGAGCATAAAAGCACAAACAAATAAATGATTATTTTGAATCTCACACAAACATTTTGTAACCCAATGTTTCCAACTTCATTTCAATTGTTATTTTACGGGCATTGTTAAAAATTCAATCATAATTTAATCGGATGTATAGTTCGACTGTTCGTTCGATTACTAGTTATTGCATAAACCAGTTGCTATTTGGCAATTGGCTCATCCTTTAATGAGTTCAGGGTTCGATAATAGATTAATGTCTGTATAAATGTTACGTTACAATGTCAAATTACTGTTGCATAACCAAACCTATTTGACAAAAATGCAAATTACCAAATGTTGTTTGACCGTCAATAAAACCAATAATTGTGACACGGAGTAACTTGTACAACTGGCTGTAATTAACTTTGAACTTGTCAAGGTTTCGAGAGATGCTGTAATCGCATTCTCGATAATCCTTGAGTGACATCCACAGATATGTTCTCGCGTCCTCAGTCCATCGAGCGTGAGCTGGTTGTTATGCGACGGCAATCATCCATTGAGTGGTTATACCTACCGGCATCGCTCCAGTACATAGAGCTGAAACACTAGACGTGCAGCCACGAAAGAAGAAGGTCATCTACAAACGTGACAAACACAAATATGTTTCAATGGAGAAGCTCAACAAATATCTAAATGGCAACCCTATAAACGGCCTATAGCTGTTGGAAGGGGTCGTTGAGCCAACAATAATCATCTCTGATTGGCAGTGCTTAGAGGGCGTTAACATGGTATTTTTTTTTTTTTAATTTCAATGTTGCGGCAACAGATCTTAGTCATCATTACAGTGCGTTGTTAAAACCAAATATATATATATATATATATATATATATATATATATATATATATATATATATATATATATATATATATATATATGTATATATATATATGTATATATATATATATATATATATATATATATATATATATATATATATATATATATATATATATATATATATATAATTTCAATGTTTTCAAACAATAATGTTTTTCATCTCATAACTATGTATTTTTTGGAATTATTTATGCGTCTTTCAAAATACCCACATAATCTGAGGTTCGTGTTCGTGCGTATGTTACAAAGGCTCTAGAGTGAAATGGTTCTACGCATCTATGTATGTATCATTTATTTTCCAGCTAGTAATATTTTCAATACCAATGTACAGTACATATAGGGCAAAGCAAGATGATTCATTTTCATTTCCATGTCCGGATCAAATGGTTCCATTCCATTCCCCCCAAAAGCGGCAAACACTGGTACCTTTTTCGACTCTTTCTTATGGTTCTTTCATTGATCCGGTTGTGAAAGGATCAGCCGACATATCTATCTTTTCCAGGGACGCTCGATTGTTCTAATTGTTTGCTTTTGTTTGCTTTTTTACAAATACAGTATGATAAAAGCAATCAATTTTTTAGATAATAAATCTATGACAAAATTTCGAAACTCCTATGTGACTAGGCCGGGGTAAAGAGTTGGGAAACAATCTCTTCGGAAAATTCAAATTTCCACTGAACGTGCATAGTGAATACATCTATGACAGCCATTGATACGAACTTTCATTGAGATCGGAACAGCGGTTTTAAAGAAAATAATTATTTATTAAATAAATTATCATCAAATAGCTTGAAGTAGTGATTATTCTTCATTCCGTATCTGAGGCACGGTGATTCACGGCTTTGTAGACTTGATAGTTTTCACCGAAGTGCGTAGAGTTCTCGAGCATATTTCATATAACTTAATACAAGGTGTGAAGAGTTTTCAAGTATAGACTTCATATTCATATTTCGCTCATCTTACAACGCATATGTTGCGTTTACCAAGTATTACAATTTATTGACGCTATATATATATAGCGCTTTTAAATCTGTGTTGCATTTATGAAATTAATATTATGGGGACCAGATCACTGGGGTATCAGAAGATTTCATGAATATTCAACTTCTGTGGAAAACATCCCCAATTTCAACTGAAGTGAATTTGTATGCATCTGTATTCTGTAAATAACTAAATGTGTAATATATAAACCGCCCTCGGTAGCTCAGCCAGCCTAGGCACCGCTTCAGTAATTGTGAATTCCCGTTGGGCATGGGTTCGAATTCCGCATAAGGCATGGGTTGTAATAAACGTCCTTTCACTTATCATCACTTCATAGTTTCATAATCACCTACTCATTCGTACCCCCGTATAACCAAGCTGTTGGTGGGGTCGTCAAGCAAACGATAATCATGTAATATATCAAACCTGGCACTTCCACCACGCTCGATCCATGCACTTCTTGTTCAAAAGGAAATACGAATCAAATGAAGAGAGAATATAGCAATGAAATAACATAAGACTCGATAATATTTGTTATTCCCTTCAACAACATTCATCTGCATTATTAAATTAATTATTAATTAATTATATATAATATATATATTTATATCTTTAATTTATATTATATTTTTATAAAATATAAAATTATATATTATTATTAAATATATATATATATATATATATATATATATATATATATATATATATATATATATATATATATATGTATATATATATATATATCTATATATATATATATATATATATATATATATATATATATATATATATATATATATATATATATATATATATATATATATATATATATATAATTGAATATTATATAATATTTCAACTTATTTATATTTTCATATTTATATATTTATTTAACTTTACAATTCAACTTAGTGAGTCCCCTGCATAATGAAGCGCTTTCGTTACACACTCACAATATTTTAATCTAATTTATAATTTGGTAATGCCTTTTGTATATGTCAGTCAATACGGCACGCTTTAGAAACTGAAGTCACCATCGGGAGTGTGTTCGATTCCCACATAAGGCATGGGATTTTCTAAATGTTCCAGGGGCGGATACAGGAGGGGGGGGGGGGGGGGGCAGGGGGCGATCGCCCACCCCTCCATGAATCGGAAGCGACGAAAAAAAATAGAAAGGAAGAAAGAAAGAAAGAAATGGGCAGAGAGAAGAAAAGAAAGAAAGAAAGAAAAAATAACCGGCACAGTAGCTGAGTGGTTAGCGCACTTGCTTCGTGTGACCCGGGAGGTGTAGGGACATATCGGACCCGGTTCGATCCCCGCCACCGTCCATCTTTACAGGGTTTTTTCGTGGTTTCCCTCTGTAGTCTAGGCTAATGCCGGGATGATTCCCACAATATAGGCCACGACCGCTTCCTTCCCACTATCCTTCCCACTACCCATAAAAACCTTCATCTCATCATCCCATCATCTCATTAATCATTCATCCGACGCCAATAGATCTCAGTCATCATTACAGTGCGTCGTTAAAACCCAATATATAATAAGAAAAAAATAGGAAGCGAGAAGGAATAAATATCTATAAAGCTATGTATGCCATGATTTCATATTTTACATGATTGCATTGAGAATGAATCGGGAGTAGGCCTACTGTTTCAAAATGTCAGATCTAGTAGGCCTATGAAGTTGAGTCGGCAAGAATCAACAAACAACACTACCGTGCTTCTTTCAGGTTTTGAATTTTATATTGAGATGTTTGTGAATAACGATGATAAAAACGACGAGGGTCGTTTCTGGGGGTGGGCAAAGAGGGCGGTTGCCCGGTGGCCAAATTTAGGGGCGCTATCGGCGCCCATTTGTGACTTTCTATCAGTAATCGTATTCTATAAATCAAATTAATGACATTTTATTCACATAACTGGATACAGTAGGCTAAATGTTTTCATATTCAAATATCACTGTTATTGAATGATTGATTGATTCAACGTTTTTTTGCTTGGAACAGCAATTTGGCAAAATTAGTCTTGAACAAATCCTTGTATTTCAGAAATTTCTTGTAGGCCTAGTTCCTAAAACCCGTGGAATCGTATTGAAAAAGAGATATTTTCCAAAATTTCCCTGCGGGGCATGGCTCCCTCCTTGCATTCACCATCGATATGCACACTTAGTTCGGGGGCGCACAATTGACTGCCCAATTGCTTGCTTGCCCGGGGTGCTAAAGTGACATTGAACGACCCTGCACCTACAAATATTGTTTTTTGGAGCCATTTTTAATTCCATAAGTAGAATGACTTCGGCATCTGAACCTCATCTGAAACCCGCTGAACCGTATTAAAAATAGATGTAATTTCAAAAAATGACCTGCGGGGCCAGAAGAAGGCCTTCCCCCCTTGCCCCCGCGGGTCGCCGGCTTCGCGAAAACGAGCCGTTGCATAACTGTTCTCTTCTGGTATTTTTTTAAAAACAAAATCGCCCCCCTCCCCTCATCCCCCGCCATGAATCCGCCCCTGAAATGTCCTTTCACTTTTCATCACTTAGTTTCATTATCACATGCTCATTCGTACCCTCATATAACCTAGCTACTGGTGTGGTCGTTGATTAAACAATAGCCATCATCATCAATTAACACTTAATTAGACTTGATTAGATTAGACTTGATCTGTATCACTTTATTCAGAATGAAGCAACGTTTAAAATGAGTATGGCAATGGCATGATATATAGATGTGGTCGGGATATTAATATTTCCATGCGTCAAAAATTCACTCGTAAGTCGTAAGTCAAGTTTTTACGGATGTAAACACATATTGTTGTGGACACGTTATGAAATCAGTAATAATACTACGTCATAATCCATAAAGCTTCATAGTTTTACAACATAAAAGAGATCAGTTGTAAAATGTGAGTAATAGTTTACAAGTCAATGACTCGAGGAAAGGTCTGGTCCAAGGTGATAAGTATAATATACGTAAGTGCGTATAGGTAGTCCCGAACTCTCGATCAGAAACTTATCTGTTCGGAACTTCCGTACTTCCGAGCGTTTCCGAGTCTGATTGACGTCAGCTGGTGTCCAGACAATCGGATCACAGCTTGATTGTGGCCAAGATGCATTGAGAGTTGCGTTGGTTTGCCGGTTGGAGATGGTGTCCTCACTCCCTATCCCTCCCATATAGAAAATATGTACCAATTCACCATCTTTAGAACTATCGTTAGTGCGTAGTGTAGTAGTTATAAAAGGAATTAACTTGACGTTCACGTAGGCTCAGCTAATAACAGCTGTCATCAAGTTTGTCAGTCTGTCAGCCATTTCTAAAAAACAAGTCTAGATAGAGCAGCAAACTTTGGTTCTCAGAAAAATACTCAGGAAATGGAACGTATTTTAAAGTCAAGTGTAGTCACCAACCATCTCCTGGCGGTAAACCAACGCAATCCCTCAGGCCTCAATGCATCTTGAATGATTTCAGCTGCATGTACCAGGGGAGCGCAGCCCCCCGCCCCTACCATGATTTAAAACAACTACACCCTCTACTTAGAGTCAAGTTATATATGACAAAATATATATTTTTATAATTTTTTTATAAGTTCAGAGAAATATTTTGAAGATCTTTGTTCAAACAGCGACGAATTTGGCTACTGTATAGTCTACCCACCAAAAACCCTGACGGGTAAAAACTAACAGTCAAGTCCTGAAATATTTTAGCAACTACAAAAAATTCCTGGTATAAGAGGTGTGAAATCAGAACTGTATGCCAAGTGCAACTTATTATTCATCAAAACGGCCTGGAAAATAACAGGAAACACTTGGCTCATTGCCCCCCACGTCCCCTCATATAACACCACCCCGAATTGAAGTGAAGTGCATGATGCTAATTGAAATGGGTACCTTCACGTTCCTGACACAGGGAAACGTAATATGAGTCAAGAAAATGTGTAATTTACGCATGGAGACTCTCATGGAGACTCTGTCGCGTTATTGGTTATCAAATTATCAAAATATCCACTTTTTAAAATAAATTTTGCATTTGTGGCTCGAAAGAAGGCAAAGACTGACTTTGACACGGACATGCATTTAATTCCTCATTGGAGTAGAATGAATTATAACTTCAAATAAGAATGAAAATACAATATAAAAATAATTTGAAATTATACTTCGAATTTGAAAGTAATTTGTGTATTTTTATTCGATTCATAAAACCTACATTACGAATTCTAAAAAGATTTTGTAAGTCAGGTTATATGAATTTATAACGTTAAAATTTTTCAAGTTAGTGTGCTCCCCAATCAAATGTAGGCTCTCAATTCAAGTTCTCTCAATCACTCACTACCCACTAAATGTCATCAAGTTGATAGAAAACTACATTTTAGAATAGAAGATGGACGGGAGGGCAAGTTTCTTGTATCATACTACGCTTTCCTGTGTCAGGAACGTGAAGTTACCCATTTCTTAGCATCATGCACTTCACTTCAATTCGGGGTGGTGTTATATGAGGGGACGTGGGGGGCAATGAGCCAAGTGTTTCCTGGTATTTTTCAGGCCGTTTTGATGAATAATGGGTTGCCCTTGGCATACACTTTTGATTTCACACCTTTTATATCAGGAAGTTTTTGTAGTTGCTGAAATATTTCAGGACTAGGCTCTTAGTTTTTACCCGTCAGGGTCTTTGGTGGGATATCAGTAATTTATGTTGCTTCATAATGACTATAGATGCATTTCCTTGTTAACAATAGCATCAGAATATATTTTTCGTCCGTGTTATCAAATTTTCATTCGAATAAAAACTGTCTCTTAATTGATTTCCTCGCCTACCGTAAATCAACCAAAATGGGCGTCAAGCTGGAATATTCTTCAAATACCATAATTGAAAAATATACTTTCCACTAAAACTTGCAATATCAGGCAATAAGATATCAACGTGATGATTCATAAATATCAGCTGTTTCATTTGACATTCATTATCTCTCTGTTGTGTCTGGTGACAATCATTCAGATAGATAGAGCGGAGAAAAAAGTACCCAAAGTTTTCGATGGTTCATTGGTGGCCGTGATTTAATCGTCGATACGATAGTATTCTTCATTTCTGAAAGTTATTACTCTCATCTCTTCCGGTTAAAAATGATTAATTGACAAATCTCGAACACACAATCAATCTGGTATATTTATACAAACATATTTTTGAAACGTCATTGAAATATGTAGTGAAATGATTAAAAAAAAAAAAAAATTGAAAAATGATTGTGGAGTGACCTTACTTCCTGTTTTCAAAAGCAACTTCCGGTTAAAAGATTTAAAAGCCACAATTTCATATGAGTTCACATAATCCCTGAGAAAATCAGAGAAATCGGACGATTCGTCGATACGACAGTATTCTTCGTTTCTGAATGTTATTAATCCCATCTTTTTCAGTTAAAGATGATTGATTGACAAATCTCGCATACACAATCGATCTGGTATATTAGTATATAAACACATTTTCTGAATATCATTGAAATATGTCGTGAAATGATTCTTAAAAATAATAAAAACTATAAAATGAGTGTAAAATGACCTTACTTCCGGTTTTCAGAGGCAACTTCCCGTCAAAAGATTCGAAAGACACAATTTCATATGAGTTCACATAATCCCTGAAAAAATCAGACAAATCAGAAAATTGGTTTGGCCTGTAGCCGAGTTCTTAGGTGACGACGGAAGGAGGAGACGGAGGAGGAGAAGAAAACGAAATAAGTGGTGTTTTCACAGTGCTATAACTTCCAGACGTTTGTTTTGATATAGGGCCTATCTCTTCAATTTGATATGTCGTGTCGCGTATGGCGCCTCATTCCATTACAACAAACTAGAGGCATCTAGGTTTGTTAGTTTCGGAGATACAGTATGCTCAAAACCGCCTGGAATACTTCGTGTAAACAGTGTAAGCGTGTAGCTGATACTTCGCACGGACTTGGCTCTCGTCGAACTACCGCTCGACTAGATACTAATGGAATGGTAAGTGCTGTGTGGTACCCGATTGAATGTATTATTATTTTAATTGTTTCTCTAGTGACTTCAAATATCAATTTCAATATGTTTATCTACTTAAAAAAGCTCTCCGTCGGGTGCCTCCCAGTGGCCAATACAGGGAGGCGATAGGGGCGATCGCCCCCCCCCCCCCATGAAATAGTAGCGACCAAAAAGGAGTAAGGAAGAAAGAAAATAGGAAGAGAGAAGAAAGGAAATAAATATATCATATAAAGGGTATGTTTGTAGGCCTATGCCACGATTTCATATTTTACATGATTACATTGACAATGAATTCTACGTATACTGGTTCGAAGTGTCAGATCTTAGTAAGCCTATGTGGTACAGTTCGCAAGAATCAATAAACGTCACCATCGTGCTTTTTCAGGTTGTGAATAATATATCATGAGTTTTGTAAATAACGATGATGATAACGACGAGGGTTGTTTCTAGGGGTGAACGAAGAGGGCGGCTGCCTGGTGGCCAAATCTAAGGGGTGCAAATTCAGTAACCATTCGTGACTTTCCATCAGTGATCGTATTCTTTAAAATATAAGCACATTTCATTCTATTTACATCACTAGATGGAGTAAATTTTCTTATTCAAATATCCCTGTTATCGAATGATGCATCAATTCAGCGTTTTATTTGCGTGGAATAGTCATTTGGTAAAATCAGTCTTGTTATCACAGCGAAGAATCCATGTATTCCAGAAATATCGCGTAGTTACTGAAACTCGTAGAATCGTATTGAAAAAAAGAAATTTTCAAAAATGTCCCTGTGAGTCATGGGTTCTCCTCCCTGCATCCACCTTCAATATGCACACTCAGTTTTTGGGACGCTCAAATGAGTGCTTGCCCGGGACACTGAAATGACACGAAGCGACCCTGCAGCTGCAAATATTGGTTCTGGCACCATTTTCAATTTTACAAGTAAAATGATTTCGGCATCTAAACCTTATCCAAAACACGCTAAATCGTATTAAAAATGGGTGTAGTTTCAAAAAATTACCTGCGGGACCAGAAGAGCGCCTTCCCCCCTTGCCCCCCGCGGGTCGCCGGCTTCGCGTTAAGAGGCCGTTGCACAACTGTTCTCATATGGCATTTTCGATTCCAGGCTGAAATCGCCCCCCCCCCCCATGAATATAACCTGGATCCACCCCTGGTGCCTCCACTTTCCAATATATCTGCCACTGCTTATTTCACCACACCCTAAATTTTCAAAAGACCCCATCCCACAACAGAAAAGCCTGAAATCATACTGATTGTGGCTATCTAAATGCTGGTTGGGGTTTGTTGTTGATTTGATTTGTTTTTCACAGTAAGTTCAAATTCGTGCCATTCATGGTCTCATCGGTTCTCTAGGCAAAAGAACTTACCCTACCCTGATGAATATACTATCTATAGACTATAGTAAGCATTCTAATAACCTTGAATTTAACTCATTTCTATCATTATATATTAAATGTGGTCAAATAATTACATACCGATAAGATTTCTAGTTACCTGTTTACCTTTCTGCGAGTTTATATTGAAAACAAAATATTGAAGAATACAGAAATTCTCATCTTGTTCGAGAATTGAGTATGATACCGGTTTGTATCATAACAACAGTCATTTCATGTGATTAGCTATCATCGATGAACGAAAAGGTTCTAATGTTTGATCATCTTATTACACTTTATTTATCATATGATAACTCTTTTCATTAGTGCTGAAAAGCACCAACGACTGCAAGTGAGCTAAATCTTAACCTTCAATGATAATACTATATGCACATAACTTCAATAATTGGTGCATTCCATTAAGGAAGTTAATTGTCCTTTCTCCTTGCATAAAAACACTCCGAGCTAAATTATGCTTTTCTATACAACCGTCCAGGCTAAGTCTGAACGGTTGCTTTTCAATTATTCATTATGGAACAATATATTTATTTATGGACAATCAGTTTTACCGAAAAAATAAAAATGGAAATGAGCCAACCGTGTCACCAAATCGAACTGATGAGTCTGTTCTATCGATTTTTACGTACTGTACCCAATCAACATTACGTTATAACAAATATAGCAAAATTTAATTGGTATATAGATAATTCCTAATTATAAGATAAAATGAGCAAAAAACAACAAATGGTAAAAATAGGCACTACATGCAGTAATATTGTCCGTTTTTATCTATTTATAATGCGCTTAACGATGCACTGTATTGAAGATCTATTGGCGTCGAATTATTAATTAATGAGATGATGGGATGATGAAATGAAGGTTTCTTAGATAATAGGTAGGAAATGTTCGTGGCCTATAATGTAGGAGCCATTCTGGGGACGTTATTACTTATACTACAAACAAACTCATCTACGGACAAACTGTACTACAAACAAACTGTACTAAAGTTTTAATTCTTGAGCAGCCTGTACAGAGAAGAAAGTGGGGGACAAAGGCTCCTCCCCTCACGCATAGACACCTCCCATCATAGAATAATACGTGTCGTAGAGATGATTTTAGATGAGTTTGTGTGTAGATGAGTTTGTGTGTAGATGAGTTTTTCTGTAGTACAGTTTGTTTGTATATGAGTTTGTGTAGGTGAGTTTTTTTTGTAGTACAGTTTGTTCGTAGATGAGTTTGTGTTTGATGAGTTTTTCTGTAGTTCAGTCGTGTTTTAGATGAGATGGTGAAAATCAACGTATTTTTCCATGAAGGGAGATGTCTATGCGTAAAGGAAGGAGCCTTTGTTCCACACTTTCTTCTCTGTACAGGTTGCTCAGGTTATTAAAACTTGAGTACAGTTTGTTTGTAGTACAGTTTGTCCATAGATGAGTTTTTTTGTAGTACAGTGTGTCCGTAGATGAGTTTGTTTGTAGTACAGTTGACCCATCCCCGCCATCCCGGCATTAGTCTAGACTTCATAGGGGAACCACGTAGAACCCGTGTCAAGATGGACGGTGGCGGTGATCGAACCGGGTCCGATATGCCCCTTACCTCCCGGATCTCTTGAAGCGAGCGCGTTAAACACTGCGCCGCATGT
>OZ023327.1:68396280-68403780 GCA_964007535.1 Brachyptera risi | reverse complement strand
TGAAGATTGCTACCAGAAGGTCATTCCGAAGTATTTTATTCTGCAATATTGTTAATGATTTGTTAATTGTTTGTAAATGTGAGAGTTTCTAATCATCTCAAAAGTAGGCCCAAGTTTCATTACAAACACGAAATCTCGAGCATCCACTGATTGTGACATTTGGTGGATGACTTTTTCACTGTATATGGATATATCATCATAGCATTGCTCCAAATAACCACGTCGTTGGCGCGCCGTAAAACCCCAGTAATCACTCATCGATATTGGTTCAATATCATATATTCAACACATTGGATTATTGGTAATTTATTATTATAATATTGTTATAAAACTGTATGTTCAACTGTATGTCTACAACTGTATGTTTATGCATAACTTATAAATATGTTTATCTTTGATTACATAAACAAGAAAAAAATGATATTTGAATTGAATTGTACCATCAAGTATAATTCCACAGTCCACACGACACAAATTTTGGGCACACGTATATAGATTATATATATATATATATATATATATATATATATATATATATATATATATATATATATATATATATATATATATATATATAAGTTATATATATATATAAATATATATATATATATATATATATATATATATATATATATATATATATATATATATATATATATATATATATATAAATAAATATATATATACTTCGGTTCATGATGAAGAGTTGAAGACGATTAGTGTTTACTCAGCGCCCCACCTACAGCTAGGTTATTTGAGGGTACGAATGGACGGATGATAGATAAGCGACTTTTACAATGATCCATGCCTTAAACGCAGGAGTCGAACCCGCGTCGCGGCGCCCGACATGACTTCAGTTAATAAAGCGGTGCCTCAGCTGAATTAGGTTATAGGCCTATACTGCAATTCACTCACATTCTCTGCTGCCCGACGCACAAAACAATCTAAATTATCGACGTTATATCACTAAACCTCCCTATTCATAGCTGAACATTTGTTTGTTTTTTTATGTACGAGATTATATAGTTATTAGAAATATCACAACAACTTTCAAAAATTGTTAAATACTTCAACTTTCAATAATAACTATCACATTTAAGTCTGACATGTTATTGAGGTAGAATAAACCGTTCGTACTCCTGAGACGAAATAGTGTTTCTGGAATGAATTAAAATTCAGAATTCAGATTTCATAATTTACAAAAAATTAAGTCCAGAATATATATATCATAATGATGTATGTTGTTAAGCCTACGATATTGCTATCATTGACTCAAGATAAACAATACCATACGGAGATATTGTATGGCCTACTGAACGCGTATCCATATATTCATATTATAAATAAGATATCATAGGATCATTATTGGATAATTATTGGATTATTATTATCATTATATTATTATCAGGATCATATTTGATATATTATATATAGTATTCACATTTCCTATATAGATGTTGATAGGATGGATAGGCCTATAGGATACAAGATGCATTATGGGGTGGTAAGATCGTCACTGTGGTGCCCGGTACAAACGATCCTATTTTTCATCCTTTGCCTCAATTGGGGAACAATGATTTTACATCAAGTTTCGATGTTATTAAAAAAAAAGTATTCATATTCGATTAATCAAGTTTCAAACGAACTCAAAACCATGGATCATAATAGTTTTATATAACTTTTTTCAATTAAAAACTTCCTTTACCACTTTTATATGAAATCAAAGCTCTATCATCTAAAAATGCATGCAATACAAAACAAATTACCGGTATACGGTTATTCCTTGTACTATTCGGAATCGAGAACTTACTATTGAAGTATAATGCTGAATAAACTATATCAAACTAGATCTGGCTTGTAGTATCAATTATTATGACCAAGCCAAGTTATGAACGCGTATCAAGTTCATAAATATTCGTAATTGTTTCAATTGTCATTCTCTAATGCCCAGGATGATCTATACATCAGTTTAGAGGTAGAATATGCCAACTCATTCCTCATTATTATTAAACTTAGAACCTTAAAAGTAAATACATTTCTTCAGAATGATATAAAAACTGATAATAACAATAACTTCACTAAACAATGTGAATATCTATTCAATAAAGTTGAATTGATGTAGAAAATGGTATTTATTTCAATAATTGTCAAGATATCAAATTCTAAAAAATGCCAAGTATTAGGCTGATTAGGAATTTGGAACTATATACTATGAGGATCGGGAATGTTTTCCCCCCGCAGTACTCATCTATAGTATTTATATATAAAGAAGAACATATAAATGTAGTAGATATCTTAGTTTAGCATTGAGCTATATTTTTTACATTTAGGTCTACTATACACAAACATTCAATTCCATTGAATTATTAACTGTTGTAGAGTTCCTCCTTGTATATTTCCGGAATATAACGTTGTATATTATATATTCATTATATATATATATATATATATATATATATATATATATATATATATATATATATATATATATATATATATATAGTCATATATAAATATATATATATATATATATATATATATATATATATATATATATATATATATATATATATATTATATATAAGATTCGAGTACCTCAAGAAGACAAGAACGACTCCAGAAGATGGCGAATAGTTTTTCGACGAAACGTCGAGTTACAGAGTTCTTTTCAGAACCACCCACACTCATCCCAGAAGGGCAAATCTCCGCAAAGCCAGCATTACCATTAGCCATCGGCCCTCAAAACTTCAGACATCATATATATATATATATATATATATATATATATATATATATATATATATATATATATATATATATATATATATATATATGAGAACAAACATGGCTATGTTGTAACGTACAGCATGCACGTGATGTTGATAGGATGGATAGGTCTATATAGGATACAAGATGCATTGAGAGTTACAACCGGCAAACCAACGCAACTCTCAATGCATCTTGATAGGATATTATATATGTATATATATATATATATATATATATATATATATATATATATATATATATATATATATATATATATATATATATATATATATTGTAATCATCAAGCGGATAACATTTATTTATTGTCGCCACCGTACCAGGATCTTTAATTCTGTATACTGTATTTGTTCTTTTCATGTGATACAGTCAATAGAAAGTATAAAAGTGTAAATTCCGCAATGAGAAAAATTCCTGTGCTAGGGAATTGTTAGAATTATCATGATCAGGTATAAAACTTGAAGTAGACATTGATAGCATGAAAAGATCTTACTAACTACACTATAGACTTACTGGTACAAACCATACCACCCGTCCAGCTGCCCAGCATCGTGGTCATTAATAGAAGACAAAAGCTTTTATCGACATAACACTAATAGAGACGGAAGGTTGCATAAGTTGACATTATATTTACGAAAAGTCAGGAAATATCCTTGAAAGAAAACAACAGATACTTTTCAGTCACGATTTATTTGAATGGTGATCGATTATATTGATTATACATATAGTCTTCCAGATCTGAAAGTGCGAGCGTTCTTGACGCTGGGGGAGGGGAGGGTTGGTGCGGGTTGGCTGGGGGGATGATGAGTTGAAGATGGAAAGGGGAGAGGGGTTGATGGAGGGGAAAGGGTAATTGTGTTAATGTAGAATGTTTGTAATGAATGTTGAATGTTCTATTATTTACTGCAGTTGCGCACGTTTGCGTGATGGCAGGTTTATGTACCCATCCACCTTTATACCGACCGAGAGTAGCAACTTGCAGTAGGCCTATTAAAATTACCAAATTGGCTATTTCTAGTGGAGTGATAGTAGGTAATTGAGTTAACACGGTAGACTGTCGATTTGTAAAACTGGTAAAACGTATACGTGCAGGGCAATGGTGATTTGACGTATTCATGTTTGAAACATGAGGGGTCAGGCTAGTTATGTATACAGTCTCTACAGTTGTAACTAATTACAGGTAATCACATGTGCCTTTGATCATTCCTTTCTTTCTCACGTCCCACTATAATAATAAATTAATTGCCGTTTATCTAAATCGTTAAGCTGGTCTTACATGAACATTTTCGATGCGATATTGCAACCGCATGCGGGAGCGATAACACAGGTTGACGGCCATCTTGAAGTATTAGCCAATCAGCGACGACTGCGGGACGGTGCGTGGTTTTGTCGCACAAGTACAACTCTACTCAACTTTTGGCTCGCGACGCAATAAATCGCATGCGGAATCGTCGGATGTAGCTTGGGTTCAGGTAAAATCCGCTTGAGGTCGCCGTCGTACTGCTTCCCCTACCAAGGCTCTCTAGCTCCCCCCAGAACAGCTGTGTCGATTTTAGCGTGAATTGTTTTGAAATAATTCCATAATTGATCAATTTTCCCACGTGCATACGACTTCTATTATGAGATTTAGTTTTTATATAGTTATTATTATGATTGAGAAGACACCAGCGATGTCAACAAAATTACAACAAACAGTTAACGAACTTGAGTCATGCTCTGAAAAGCGCGGGACACTATAGACACGCCCATCTCTTTGACAAACTTGCTTGAATTGCTACTAGGCAGCAGCACATTTGTTTAATCGCGTCGCACCGTCCCGCACCCGCATGCGGTTGCGATATCGCATCAAAAATGTTCATGTAATAAGGCCAGCTTTACCTGCCTCGATGTATGCGATTTTTAAAGTTACGATTGTGGCCAACAAAGGATTGACAGGCATGAACATTCATTCATCTGTGGTTAAGCTTAGGCCTACAGTTCAGTATGGGAGTTGGCCAGCTCGTGGAAGCGGTTAGCCTCTTCTTCCAACAACCAATCCCAAAACGCCATTCGATCCTCGTAAAATCCTATTCTCATACTAATCTCGTCGTTGATATCGAGATAATGAAATTGGTCTGAATGTTCATTAACGGGGTTCCAAACTTCTGTAAGAAGCTCGGTAGTATTCGGTATCGGATTACCAGTTTCTGCAAAATTAGATAACATTTTCCCCACCCGTTTTATGGTCTTAATCTCTCTTGAGTTTGCTCCACCAGGAAACGGCACTTTTCTCCTAAATAAATAAGCTAAATCATCTGCATGGCCTACGCCAAATGGTTTTTCATAATTGTCTAGGTTCATTACTTCACTTATTCTGCCCTGAAAAGAGAAGTGATAAAAGTAGATCGGAGCCGCACTTGTACTAGCCTGGATTGTTGCCGCTTTATAAATGCCATAAGTGAACTGTGGGTCGGAAAATAATGGTACAAGCTCTCGCAATGGTGCATCATTTAAGTCATCATTTGTTAAATAAAACTCTCGTATTCGTTGCAGTCCCCAAGAAGAAATATTGAGATGCATTTCCATACGCATTGTTTCATCAATGTCTTCCTTATTCACATAGTTTTTGAGAAATTGAAGAGCAACCAAAACAGATTCGTCGGATGTTGTACCTGTGATCACTGGGACATCATTGATCGGTGGCCGAGTTATAAGATCGTACAGATGACCTGTCAGAAACGGGGGGTCGTTTGTATCTTCCTGATATTCTTGTACTAATTTAAAAGGGGTTGGCATTCTTAAAATTGCATAAGGGAAACTATATAAGGTCTTTACCAACTCTTCAGCCGTCTTTGTCATCAGACAAGCAATAAGACCATCCTTAGTGGTAATTGGGCAGTTGACCAATTCGCCTACCATCCTCGTTACATCCAATGGGTTTTCATCAAAAACCCATGTGTTTAGAGTCGAACCACTTTGAAATACAACTCGATGAAATAATCCAGAAGATAATGGGGAAAACTGGTGGGAATGAGCACACGCTGCACCCGCACTATACCCAAACAATGTAACTTTTTCAGAATCACCTCCAAAATAACCAATATTTCTTTGAACCCATCTTAATAACTCGACTTGATCTTTGTTGCCATAATTGCCGGGCAACGTCTTGTCTCCAGTACTTGCATATCCAAGGAAGCCAAGCCTATAATTGAAAGTAACAAGTACAATATCTTGATCCATGAGAAACTCGGGACCATTTTCTTCGATACCTCCGTCACCCGCAATGAAGGCCCCACCATGGATCCACACCACAACGGGCCTCCTCTGACCCTGACTGCTGTGCGTGTATATATTGACGAATAGGCAATCTTCATCGCCCGCGTATATGTCTGTACCAAGGAGATATTGAGGACAAATAGCACCTTCTTCTGTCGCATCCCAAACTCCATGCCATGGTTGAGAAGGTTGTGGAGGTTTGAACCGAAGCCTTCCAACTGGTGGCATCGCGTATGGTACTCCTCGAAATGATACATAGTCACGACCACCTTGTGATGTCCATATTGTACCGAGAACCATCCCTTCTGTAATGCGCACTAACGTCGTGTTGTCCCAGTGATTGGCTCTTACTGTTACTAGGCCCACTATTGTTGATAGATACAAGACACTAATGAGTCTCATTAAATCCATACTACCGGCCAAAAGTTTTTCTTTGGAAAATCTATCAATAAATTTGTAAGACTGTTTGACTAACCCTGCTTCAGCAGTTGCTAAAGACTGCCATTAGAGACTTTTGCATATTTACACCTAAGTAGTTCTATGTCTTTCTTACCGACGTCTTGAAGCTAGTGTGCTTGTCTCAATAGACAACTTAATTATATTTAATCAACGATAAGGTGTCTTAATGTATCAAATAAATTATCACGAATACTTGAGACTTTAGACACCAAACAGAAATGGTAATACACTCAAGTATTAGGAGGTGTAAACTGTTGCCAAACAAAACGCCATGTTTAATTAGATGAGCGTATAGCGAAGTCTCCATCCCACTCTTATAGGGCTTTGTCCGTGTTTTTTTTTTTTTTTTTTTTTTTTTTTGTGGGCACTTCACAGGTCGCAGGGGTTGACTGATCACCATGAAACTTTTTTTTTTTACTCGCAAACTCATCCAACTTAGAATTGTATAGTTTTTGGAATTAATCGGTCGGACCGATTTTGAGAAAAATCATCTCAAAGTTTCTAAAAACCCCATAAGATTTGGCTGGGCGGAAAATGTTTGAAATAAAATCTCTCCAAATGGGATGAAATTTTCTCTAAATGTGTATACATAGATTTTACACATTATCGCAATTTTGTATGCAATTCCAATCAGCCGTTTTGAAAAAAAAAACTGATAATATTCATCAAATATATCATAAAAATTGTGACAGAATTAAGTTGTCGAGATTCACTGCTTTCTAGATTCAAGAGTTGACCAACAATCAAGTATTTTTTATATGCGTCAAGGTGTGTAGAAAACCAGAGTCAATGAAGTGGCAAGAGTAGAACTACTTTAACGACTTATGTACCTTATTCAGATATCAAGGTGTGTAGAATACCAGAGTCGATAAAGTAGCAAGGGTAGAACTACTACAAGGACTTTTATACCTTATTCAGATATCTCGCTTATCTTACAACGCATATTTCGCGTTTGACTAGTTATAGTTTAATTACGTATTATACAGCATACATTGTCCG
>OZ023327.1:68386280-68391280 GCA_964007535.1 Brachyptera risi | reverse complement strand
CGGATCCAATATTTACAGTTTTTTTCAAATACCGTATTCGGCAATTAATTAGATTGTAAAATAGTGAATCATAAATGCACTTCACTTGGAACTATGTAATTTTCTTCCTTCAACTGTGATTTTGCGTGCTTCTCTGCATTTTTTTCCCCAGAATAGACGGCAATTAAAAATGGTGAAATATTGTGGTAAAATTGTAGGCCTACTGCACCCAAACTACACGATTTGGTTGAGTTTCGATAATTCAACTGATATATATGCCTATACGCTTAGTCTCAAAAAATATAATTAAATTTTCCGGGACATACGTAGCCCTTGAGCAGGCGCATAAGAAGAGGGGATACGGGAAAATGACCCCCCCCCACACACACTATGTGTCTAAATAACCTCACAATTACCGACTATTTCGTCAGGATAGACGTTAGTTTATGTGAAGTATACTTCTAAGGTGGCAAAAAATAGAGGACTCCAAATTTTGTGCCTCCGGCGTCTGGGAACCTAATTCGTACAAGTGTCTCTAGATATATAATTCTTTTTGATTTAAAATTATGTTCCCCACCTACTCAAATTAAAGGTTCATATTATGCGCCTGCCTGTGAGGCTTGCGAACAAGTGCAAAATTGATGAAACAGTTCTTCAGATGAAAAGGTTGTGCACCACCGAGTTTTTTTTTTTTTAATTTAATAATTTTATTCAGGGAACAATATACATTGTATAGAATGTGTCACATATAAAAATATCATATAATTATAAAATGATAAAAATGAATAAGGGGTAATAGATGATGAAGGACATTACATTACATTAGCGATACGTTTCATACATGCTCAAAATTAAACAGAACTAAGATTAGATAAGTATTCTTCTATTGTGTATGGGCAAGTTTGGATGAGGTACGTTTTGACTTCTGACTTGAACTTCTTCTTGTTGATGGAGAGGGTGTTCTTTATTATGGAGGGTAGATTGTTGAAAATTATACGACTGTAGTTAGACTCAACACTGAATAATTTCAAAGAATGTTATGAATAGTTCATGAATTGAAATAAATTTCACGAGTGGGATGTGCAATAATTATATTCTGGATCAGATAGAGAAAATATAATTAACATATATTTCGAATGGTGTGTCCTAAGATTATTTTCAACAAATATGTCCACCTTTATTCAAAACCTTGTTCCAATACCACCACATTCTTTGTCTGTACTAAGCAAAATTAATATGAACGACAAAAAGCTGTGATATACACACCAAAAACAAAATCTTATAAAAAGTGGGAGCCAACTACTTTTGCTAGTTGATTGCTTTGGCATAGTAATGGTATATAAACAATCTTGATCTCAAGTTGATTTTTCAATAGAGTATGAAAGTTATTAGGCATTTAGAGCAAGGGTTCGACAATTATAACGGGTCTTATTTATTTCAACATAATGAAATAAAAATTGTAAATTTGTATTCACACATTTTTCATCTATTTAGTTCATTTTGTTTATTAATCAATGATCAATTCAATTTAAAACATGCACTTGAATTTATTCTCAAGATTTTTCATACATTTCAGAAATTACTATGATACACTAGATCTATTGATATGATATGATTACTAGATATTACAATGATTCTCTTCATCTCCTCTTTACTAGGCCTCTAGCCTGTTTCTTCCAGAGCTATTGAATACTGTCCCTCCATTTTTTCCTCGTGTGACTAATAGATCTTCTGTCAGTCGGTATGTTGTCCCTGACTACCTCCCGCTACCATTGTCCATTCTGCTAATATGCCCATTCCATTTCCTCCTTATCTCAATTGTGAGAGCTTCTTCATTTCTATCTCCATCTTCTATTTTAAAATGATTAATATGTATTGGATTATAACATCATCAATATCATAATGCACTATTTGTTGGTAAGAATGTTGCTTTTAAAAATAATAGTTCAAGTTACATTTATCAAAATTCAGAATTTAACACCCTACATCTTCTGAGATGATTCCGAGTCACATTGAGTTGCTTTCAAATCTGTCAATATTCTATGAATTGTTGTCAGTTTGATTTCGTCTTCTTTCCTCTTAATTTCTAATGATGACAGTAATAAATCAACTTTAGCATTGATTTCATTCTGTTCAAGTTTTACATCAGCATCAATTACTTTCTTCATTATAGATTCACATCGTTTGGTGTTTTCTTGGTTTGCGGTTTCAGTGTTCTTCAACAGATCATTCATCCTGAAAATCAAACCTTCCAGTTTCACCTTTGCTGTAACATTAAAATTTTTCTGAACTGTACAAAAATCATTCATTGTAGAAATTATTTCTTGAAATTTTACACTGTCGTCTTCCTTTTTAACCATCACGTCAGTCTGAATTATGTCCATTTTCTTCATTGTTTCTTTGTGATGCATATTACCAGTAATCTTGGTGCCTTCTTGCACTTTTGTCAAGTTGACAAATTTTGTATCAAGCTCATTAGAGTAAGTAGATAAAGTTGAGAGTATGTTATATATCCCATTCATCATTTCAGTTTGTACATATTTTACTTGACGCTTGTCCTCCAGTTTCTCCTCAATCTTCTTGAATTTCATTTGTTTTTTACTGAGTCTATTTTTATTCTCATTTGCTTTCTCCAAAATAGCATGCCTCAAAGGGTCAGGAAATGTCAATATATCTTTACGGTCCTGTGCCACACTGAGCTGTAGCTGAGTGGGAACTTGTCTGTAACTGTACATAAACCTTCGGGTGCGTTCAGGCATCCACGCTATAAATATGTTATCAAAAATGATTTTTTCAAATAAACTGACAAACTCTGCCTGTTTGCAAAGAAGGTCAATTTTACCCTGAGTTCCAAGATCTTTAATGTCAGTGACAGCCATTGCCACCAACAGGTTCATTAGAACAATTCCTACTAACAGTAAAAAGACTACGAAAATGATCTTGGCAAATACCAGTGAAAACGCTCCACCGTTGAAGTCTTCAAATAAGCTTGAGTAATCAAATTCAGATGTCATCATAACAATTGTTTTAACGAAGGCTTCGAACGTAGACTCAAATGGAGGCTGGACATTAAACTCAATCATAAATGCAATCGCAAATCCAATAATGAGAAACGCAAATGTCAGAAGGATGCGGATAAGATTTGACGCTACTTTTGAGAACATCAGAACACCATATCCAAATAACGGAACTCGTGAGAGGAGTAACATGAATTCTAACCAAGCGAGAAGTATTGCAGCTGCAGTCAGTTCCCGGGGCCATTGTTCATTGTGGTTAGCAAAACTAACAAAAATTGACAAAGAATAACACAACATTTTCACCCAAGACTCAAAATGAAAGAAATAATGTTCTCGCAACTGCATCAAATAAATCGCTTCGTGCAAAATGAGGAAACACAAGGAGCCAACTGCAATCCATCGAAACCAATCGACATTGAACCATGCTGGTTGTTCAACTTGGAGATCTCGAAAGTTATAAAGTCCGATAACTTCCATCGTGAAAGAAAGTGTAAATACAGTATAGATGACAAGAAGTGTATAGAAGAAGCCACTTAGTATCTTCCATTGTCGGTACAGAAAACTTTCAATCAACGGATGCAGCAAAAGCTGATGTTGACCGAGATGATTGCCTGTTCTAAGTAATGTGTCAATCACTTTCAACTGGTTTGATCGACATTGTTTGACTGTCAAATCTTGAGTCACTGAATTATTTTCACGAGTCTCAATAGTATTATTACTGGGTGTTACAAAGCTTGCATTGCCGCGTACTGGCACAAGAACCTTGTAGTCAACATTCACGTATGTATCCATTTGTGGTGCATGTACAATTGAATCATCAAAAATCCTTTCTAATGTCTGAACCGGGGATCGTACTCGATGCATAAGCAGAAACATAGCTGTCCTTTCCTTACCCTCACGGTCAAAGCACTTTTCCGAGAGGTCAGAACCAGCGTCAAGCAGAAAGGAAACACAATCTTGAAGTCCATATTGGCAAGATAAATGTAATGGTAACCATCCTTCTGACGTCTTCTCAGCCACCAAAGATTTGTCGTACTTCACTAGAGTTCGCATTACACTCAGTCGTCCTGTATTGGCTGCTAAGTGGAGGGCGGTCAGCCCAGTTTGGTTATTGTAACTCATTCTTGCTTTGATGTTACATCCTTGTTTGATAAGCAGAGTCACGCACTTTTCATTACCAACATACGAAGCCAAATGAAGAGCAGTACCAACTAGCATGCCCCACCTGCATGCTTTGTTTATTATTTTCTGATACGACTCTTTGTCGTGATGAAAGAGAGCTTCCAGTATTTCCGGCTCGTTGAATTCGGTTGCCCAGTGTAGAACTGTTCTGTCCTGATTATCTGTCATTGTGATATCTGCTTCGGCATTCAGAAGCAACTTGACGCACTGCACGCTACGTCCAGATATAGCATAGAATAGAGGAGATGACTTCTCAGAATCGACTTCGTTGATTACCTGAACCAAATAGAAATAACTTAAGTAATTTGTAGGTTTGAAAATTTGGAATGAATAATGTGAGAGATGAATGACTGAGTAAAGACAAAAATTGTGCAAGAAGAAAACTGTCAGAAAGAAGAGAGAGAGTGTAATCGGGGGGAGGGAAGAGAAAGAGAGGAATAGAGAATACGAGTAAGATAGAATAATATGACGGAGAAGAGAAAAAGCCAAGTGATGAGCAGTGGCGTACGGTGACATTTTTGGGATGGGAAGCAAATTTGTATGTCGAGGATGAAACCCGAGGAGTCAAACTCCAAAGACAAATTTTATCTTCATTTCAACTCAATTACATCCTCTATCTAAATTAAATATATTTGGAGTATCAGTACAATTTTTGTATTCTAGTATTTACTCGATTGGCTACTTTTATCAATTGCTGACAAATGCAAATGTCCCCAGCTGAGAAATTACATTTCTGAAGATTACTCCATATTTAATGAGTATTTATTCACCATGAATTTAATCCGGAGTAAATTATATGGAGAAACAAAATTGAGAATGTGA
>OZ023327.1:68312879-68386080 GCA_964007535.1 Brachyptera risi | reverse complement strand
TATATATATATATATATATATATATATATATATATATATATATATATATATATATATATATATATATATATATATATATATATATATATATATATATATATATATATATATTAATATATATATATATATATATATATATATATATATATATATATATATATATATATATATATACTATACTATACTATACTATATATATATATATGTATATAAATACTATATGTGTATATACTATGTATAACCTGTGTGTATATATACTATATACTATATACTATACACTATATATACTATATATACTATACTTTATGTATATATACTATATACTATATATATATATACTATATATATATATATATATATATATATATATATATATATATATATATATATATATATACTATATATATATATATATATATATATATATATATATATATATATATATATATATATATATATATATATATATATATATATATGTGTATAGAAATATACAGATATATATATATATATATATATATATATATATATATATATATATATATATATATATATATATATATATATATATATACATATATATTTATATATAATATATATATATATATATATATATATATATATATATATATATTTATATATATATATATATATATATATATATATATATATATATATATATATATATATATATATTTTTTTTTTTTTTTTTGCAGGCTTGAACGAATAATTCAAGTTGTCACATTGAATATACTGGTATCATGTGAAGATTTAATATATCAAATGCTCAATGTTTCAGCTATCAACCAAGCTATGTAGATATCTCTACAAATATATGCCTATGAAGTTCACCACAGATACACAACTTAGAGTAGCACAGTAGAACATATTCTTATATGTTGCTAGGACTACTCAACACTAATATGAAAAAAGATGTGAGAAATTAGAATATATATAATCAACGTTAAAGTACCTCCATGCACTTCAGATGGTTGTAACGAGCAGCTAAATGCAATGGTGATCGTCCCTCTTTATCAGTGCGTCTACTAAGAGCTCCATGCTGCAAAAGCATCACCAAAACTTCTGAGTGACCTTGCATAGCGGCAAGATGAACCGCTGATGTAAGACTAAACTCGCATGTTGTATTCACACACGCACCTTCTTCCAATAACCTGCAATGACATCAAACATGTAACCATGTGCCAACATTGAGCATGGATATGAATAAAATAACAGTTGGTGCTATTAATTATGGTTCAAAACGCCAAATATGAATCACTTTCACTGTATTACCGAGAGTAAGTGGTGAAGGATATTATAAAAATTAGAAACTGGTAGCTAAATATATGCAGTAAAAGTGAAGTAATGTTTTGTTTAATAAGAGCAATGTTTTTCACCTTTTAGTAAACATTGAAATTTGATATATATATATATATATATATATATAACCATAACCAGATAACCAATTAGATTGGGCCAGGAGGTGTTTCCAGTTTTTCTAGGGCAGACTTCTCATATCAATCGGTTCCCGCCGATGAATTTTGATAAAAAAAAAGGTACAGACTATAGATATGATAAAAGTAAACTACTGTACATATTGATTTTCAAAATACTGACTTATCCTTCTAATACAAATACGGGTTAGTTAATTAAGGTCATGCACTTTTTGCTCCTACCTTTCAACATCACCAATTTGATTCTCTGCAATACATTTCAGCAGGTTGGCATTAAGGATATTTCTCCTATCCTTGTCTGGAGGTAGGTCCGACAATAAAGCATCTGACTTGGGTGAATCTCCTTCATCACCACAAAATTCAAGAGCGGTAGTAGTTGAGTGTACAACAATCTCTGGATCATCTTCTATTGACTCACTAATTGGTGAAAGCTCTATCATTTCCACTGTCTTCAACCTTTTATAACTGGCAGACATTTCTCAGATTTGTATGCAAGCACTAGCTACCACTGCATTGGTTCCAGGAAATGCTTACAATTTGTTCAAGTTTTATATATGTAGCAGGGAACTTTTGGAATTCACCGTTTATTTAAACACCATTTAGTTAATAATGACAGTTGTTCCGAGCAAGTCTCATGGGTGAAAATAATTACGAGTGATGGTGGCAGTCTTTGCAGAAGTGTGGGCAACAGAAAATTGAGCTTGAATACACTAACATTGTTGTGCTTCCAATAATAGGCCTACATTCAGATTGCAGATGCTTATAGGCAGTATTGGTAAGAGTTTGCTTATTATCTGCTTTCAAAAGGAGATAATTCAATGATTAGATAAGTTGTTCAAACAAAAAATGGGGAAGAGGCAAAAACCGCACACATCAAACAGAATAAGCGGCACAGTTGCATTAAACTTCGTAATTCAGACCAGCTGACATATGCAGATGCTAACTGCTATTTGAACTTTTACAAATGAATTAGGCCCACTGTACTGGACTTGACATACTAACAGTGTCTGACAAGAGGCCAAGTTAATTGTTTAATAAAATCTGTTTCTTTTATTTGTGTGGTACGCCAATAGCAAGAAAATGCACAGGGTGTTGACTGTTGTTAGATAAGATAAGCATGAGAATTTGAAATATTAAATTTCCTGATCATAAATTATTGTATTACATTCGTGTACTTAAATCATTGAGTTTAAATGAATATTTCGGTTGCATGTATGTATATAATATTGTTAAATGTTGATAAATACACACGACATCAATTAAAAATACAACAATTCATTACGCTTCATCTTTTCATGTAACTAGTTGATAAACTAATTAAGTATAGGTAATTTGTTCAATGATGTGTAGGTCCACTCAATATAACAAAATTAGTACTGGCACATTAAGCTATTTGCCAATGCGCTTACTACATGTGATCCTAGAGGTGAGAGGCATATAGGGCCTTGGTTTCATGCCAGAAACTGTCCATCTTTAAAAGAGGTTTTTCGTGATTTTCTTCTATAGTCTAGGTTAATACCAGGATGGTACCTGCAATATAGAGCACAACTACTTATTTCTTTCATCCTTCCCATTACCTACGAAACCTTCATCTCCCATCTCATCAGTCACTCATCTGACGCCAATACATCTTAGTTATCATCACGGTTAGTCGTTAAGGCCCAGATAAATTATTAAAAAAACAATATTAGTTCAGAATTTGAATTAGGTAAGTTTTTATACAGGTCCTCACTTATGAATTATTGGAATTTTTGTAGCATAGGGTATATAATCTATCTTTTCCTATCAAAAATCACAGAATGACTAATCTCAACAACTGTGAAGCATACCGAGACGCGTGGCCGAGTGGTAAACACTGAACCGTCATTCGGGAGACCGAGGTTCGATTCCTGCCATGGTCGACCATCCTGACAGGGGTTTTTTGTGGTTTCCCTCTGTCGTTCAGGTTAATACTGGGATGGTTCCTTAACAACAGGCCATGACCGAATCCTTCCCACCATCCAAAACACCTAATAAAATAACCTTTCATCTCATCATCTCATTCATCATCCACCGACGCCAATAGATCGTAGCCATCAGTATAGTGCGTCGTTAAAACCCAATATAAAAAAAATGTGGAGCATATAGATTTACTGTAACTCAAGACTAGGCACATTTTAAACAACTCTATATGTGCTTTGAAAATTATATAATTATTACAAATTATATATATGTACACGTATTAGGGATGTAAGCAGGTAGCAATTTGTGGAATCAGGTACCCATCATCATTACCCGGGTAATCAATTTTTTTTAATCTCTACTATGCTTATCTACTTTTCATTTAAATGTATTTTATCGTCTTATTTACCATCTTTAGGTTACCATTATTATTGTTGCAACTTTAAACAGTCTGCTCATATATCACTGACCCTCTCAGCACAACATAATCTACCCAAACACATTGGTTGAGTCAACTTGAGTGGATGTAGTAGCATGACCCTCTTTTTTGTAAACAAAGGGCCATGTGTTTCAGCGGTATGCAGAAGTGTTAGAACTGTAGTTGCTACGAGTGCCAGAGTGTTGAAGGGGGGGGGGGGGGGAGCAGCCTGTGCAAGCCAAATGCGACTGGTGATATCTATGGTCTAGAGAGTAGTAGAGGAGGCCTAAATTCTTTCGTTTTTCCTGCAACACAAGCGCGCTTTGTTCAAAAGTTATATGTCAGTGAAAAGGAAGAACAAAAGCTCGCGTTGTAAAAAGTGGCGGGTACCCGGGTAAGGAATATTGGAGTCGGGTAGTGGTGTACCCGTACCCGACCCGGGTACCCGCCGACACCCCTAACACATATATATTATATACATGTATATTAGTGATAACACCGTGTACCCCGAGACAGGTCTTTTAACTACTCGGTCCTCTAGTTTCAGGATCGGTCTTTTTATTTGTGAGAGAGTTTACTCAAATATGGGGAAAAACGGTTTCGTCCAGAGGACGATAAGAGATTGGAATGAGCTGGAAGAAGAAGGTAGAACTGCAAAGAAATTATTAGAATTCAAGAAAATGATCTAATAGAATAATAATATCATGCCACCGTGCATCTAGCACATTTGCAAGAATGTTTACAAATACAAATACAAATTTATTGAAATTGTTATTTGAGAGGCATATGATGTATATATAGGCCCTATAATATATAATTTAATATATATATATATATATATATATATATTTACACACACATACACAAACTACGCACCGGCAAATTTAGATTGGTTGCTTACGCGCTCACTTCTTGTGCTTTGGGAGGTGAGGGGGTTTTAGTTCGATGCCTACCACCGTCCATCTTTATAGGTTTTTTCGTGATTTCCCTCAGTAATCTAGGCTAATGCCAGGATGGTTCTTGCAATACAGGCCACGACTGCCTCATTCCTTCCTATTACTTACAAAACCATCATCTCATTAATCATTCGTCCAATGCCAAATAGATCCTAGTCATCATTATAGGGCATCGTTAAACCCAATATAAATTTTTAAAAAAGATAAAAATACGTCCCCACGGCTCAGTCAACTGATGTGCACTGTGTCAGAAACTGAAGTCACGTTGGGCATGGGTTGGAGACCTACATGAAGCATGGGTTTTTGTAAACGTTAAACAACATCAAAATGATAGGAATAAAAATGTATTTTTCCACGATATTGAATTCAATTTCCATTTAAATTACTGTTATTCTTCCAATAGTTAAAAAATATATATAATAACCCCTTTTTCAGTTACCTTTCCTGACCTAAATCATTTTTTTAAATTTCTCGTTTCCTGCCATTTAGATCATAACAGGATACTAAGACAAGTGTTTGATACGTTGCTCAACAAATAAGGAAGGGAAGGAGTGGAAACATGTAGTGGAAACAAAGTTCCTGTAAATCTATGAGAAATTGCTAAATAAAAATATGAATGTATAAAGATGTAAGGTTAGGTACAAGTTTATTATACGTTTATTTAAGTGTTATTAAGGCTCGGTTTTACGAATCTTAGTTAAGTACTAATCCACTAACAATTAATTAAAGGTACGAAAATAACATATGTAACTACGGTGATACATATGTAACCAATGGTGATAACAAGTTAATCCGCTAACTATTGCTTAATCCAATTTCGTAAAACCGGACCTAAGTATAATAACAAGTTTATTCAAACTTGGAAGTATAAAAGTAGTGTTCATAGCTCTACCAAACATTACAGTAATTTTATCAATAAATAGTATTAACGTTTGAAAAATTATTAAAACTTGGAAGTATAAATGTAGTGTTCATCGCTCTACCAAACATCACAGTAACTTTATGAATAGTAGGCCTATAAACATTTGAAAAATTAAACCACGATCTACAAACACGAAACAAATTAATATTATCATCTATGCGCAACTTGCCTGAATGCAGAAAGGTGATATTTTGCATCTATTGATGACTGGTAGGATCATCATCTGATGTTGAAGTAAATCAGTTACTGTTCTGTTTGGGTTATTTGAGGGGAATCAGGTCTAGTTGTTGTTCATTGGCTGATGCTTGGTTCGCCATCCTCAGAGCTTGAACTAACATACCGAATTCTCTTCCCTTTCTTCCCTGAAGCCCCATCAAATGAATTGTCACGATTAATTGCCGGAGACTGGATTTCCTTTCTGGGTTGATTGAGGGGAATCAGGTCTAGTTGTTGTTCATTGGCTGATGCTCGGTTCGCCATCCTCAGAGCTTGAACTAACATACCGAATTCTCTTCCCTTTCTTCCCTGAAGCCCCATCAAATGAATTGTCACGATTAATTGCCGGAGACTGGATTTCCTTTCTGGGTTGATTGAGGGGAATCAGGTCTAGTTGTTGTTCATTGGCTGATGCTTGGTTCGCCATCCTCAGAGCTTGAACTAACATACCGAATTCTCTTCCCTTTCTTTCCTGAAGCCCCATCAAATGAATTGTCACGATTAAATGCCGGAGACTGAATTTTCTTTCTGGGTTGATTGAGGGGAATCAAGTATTGTTGTCGTTTGTTGGCAGATGCTTGGTTCACCGTTCTCAGAGCTTGAACTAACATACCGAATTCTCTTCCCTTTCTTCCCTGAAGCCCCATCAAATGAATTGTCACGATTAATTGCCGGAGACTGAATTTCCTTTCTGGGTTGATTGAGGGGAATCAGGTATAGTTGTTGTTCATTGGCTGATGCTTGGTTCGCCATCTTCAGAGCTTGAACTAACATACCGAATTCTCTTCCCTTTCTTCCCTGAAGCCCCATCAAATGAATTGTCACGATTAAATGCCGGAGACTGTGAATTTCCTTTCTGGGTTGATTGAGGGGAATCAAGTATTGTTGTCGTTTGTTGGCTGATGTTTGGTTCACCGTCCTCAGAGCTTGAACTAACATAACGCCCCCTCTTTCCTTTCTTCCCTGAAGCCCCATCAAATGAATTGTCACGATTAATTGCCGGAGACTGTGAATTTCCTTTCTGAGTTGATTGAGGGGAATCAAGTATTGTTGTCGTTTGTTGGCTAATGCTTGGTTCGCCATCCTCAGAGCTTGAACTAACATAACGCCCCCTCTTTCCTTTCTTCCCTGAAGCCCCATCAAATGAATTGTCACGATTAAATGCCGGAGACTGTGAATTTCCTTTCTGGGTTGATTGAGGGGAATCAAGTATTGTTGTCGTTTGTTGGCTGATGTTTGGTTCACCGTCTTCAGAGCTTGAACTAACATACCGAATTCTCTTCCCTTTCTTCCCTGAAGCCCCATCAAATGAATTGTCACGATTAATTGCCGGAGACTGTGAATTTCCTTTCTGGGTTGATTGAGGCGAATCAAGTATTGTTGTCGTTTGTTGGCTGATGTTTGGTTCACCGTCTTCAGAGCTTGAACTAACATAACGCCCCCTCTTTCCTTTCTTCCCTGAAGCCCCATCAAATGAATTGCCACGATCAAATGCCGGGGACTGTGAATTGAGTTCTTCGTTCGATCCAGGGGAATCAGGGATTGTTGTTGATGGTTGGTTGGTGATTGGTTGGCCATCTTTGGAGCTTAGACTAACCACAGGTGTTGAAGGAGAAAATGCTGGAAAATACCAATTGGAAATAAAATGATTAGTGACAATACCAATTTTAGCCCGATACTATACATTTCTACTTTCTGCAAAATGTATGCAGCAAATGTTTCATTTTGATCAAACAAACCATCCGACCTTGAGCAGCGCTAGAGAAAAACAAGAGATACAGTAATGAGTAATGCCATACGGAGTCTATGCTTATTGCTTATGCTTACTTAACTATTGGACCCTCAAGTTATACTTATTGAATGAATGAATAATAGGGTTTACAGCAGTGGTGACCAACCCATGGTCCGCTGAGGAATTGAATGAATTATATTTTTATTCAACATGTGGAAATCAAATGGCCCACGGGCCAAGACGTGGGTGCACACAGAGTGTGAAAGACGAGGTAATTATCTAGGTAGCCGCTACTACATTAATAAAAATGATAATCAACGTTATGTCGTGTAAATCAAAACAAAACAGCGTATCAAAAACAATACCACATGCAGGACTGAACACGCGCAAATGGCTAGCTCGCTACCACTATACGCTACCGGTGAAATTGGAAATTGAAGCACAAAATCACAATCACAGTGAGTGAGTCATTGTCCCTTGGTCACTTTTAGTTTTATCATGTGTTGTGACGGCAAGAACGTGTTTCGGAGCACAATTACCATTATGTCAAAGCGCAAAGCAACCAATAATGAATGTCGATTATTTCAGGAAAAGTGGACAAATATGTACTTTTTTACCTACTTCAAAGGCAAATCGGTGTGTTGTCAGTGATTTTGCATTTAGAAAAATCAAATACTTTGAGCAAAGGCCTACAATCAAAAACGTAATGTTTTTCTTTTTTTCCCTTGTCTTCTCATCTGAATCCATTCAAACGTTCCATCAAAAGTCAACAAAATACATCTAAAATTATGGTTCGAAAAAATTCCCTGCGGGGCTAAAAATGAGGGGCCTTGCCCCCCAAACCCCCCGTGGGTCACCAGCTTCGCACATACTACCCTGTATGTGCTAATCGTTCTCATCAAGAGTAGCATACCCAGCAAAATAATCACCGCACGCCGCTGTATATATAATACATAATTTTCTTTTCAAGTGAACTTGTCTGGCCCGCGGTGATATTTGGAAAATCTAGATGGCCCCCTACCCAAAAAGGTTGGTCACCACTGGTTTACAGGCTTATTGACAATGAGATCATGTAGTGCCTGTGATATTTATCATATTCAGTTAAATATCAAGTAGTTCATTATATTTATTTGAATACATAGACTGTATTTATATAAATATATTCAACTACTAGGTAATATTAAGGTAAACTAATATGATAAGCCTGTGATATTTATAATATTCAGTTAAATATCAAGTAGTTCATTATATTTATATGAATACATACACTGTATTTATAAAAATACATATATTCAACTACTAGGTAATATTAAGGTAAACTAATATGATAAGCCTGTGATATTTAGAATATTCAGTTAAATGTCAAGTAGTTTATTAAATTTATATGAATACATATATTTATATAAATTAGGGGTGGGCACTGAATCGATTTTATCGATTCGATTAATCGATTACGCAAAATATTCGATTAATCGATATTGCTATCGAAGAATCAATATCTCCGATCTGTACCATATTTTGAAAATGCCGCTTTTCAAATTGACTCACGCGCGCGTGCGCGCAGGTTAGTAGGCCTGTATTGATACTGGCCTAAATAACGGAAGTTTGAGGCCATCACCAAAGCGATTCAAGTAGTTGCTAAAGATGGCGTCTACATCTAGGAGTGGGAAGAAAACGCTGTTTACGCCTCCGAATTTGAGAATTGATGTGTGGTTGAATTTTGAGTTTTGTGCTAAGAATCAAGATTCAACTTCACCTCAAATCTTGACTGAAGATTTTGTGTACTGCCACCACTCTGAATGAGAGATAATATACTGTTCTAATACATCTAACCTCAAACAACATATTACGCGATGCATAACGAGAACTTTCAACAACCAATGAGAAAAAAGAATTCGAATTTAAAATCGTGAAATAAGCGGCAAACTACAGATATACGAAAAACTAACTTTCTCGAAACTTGATGGTTTTAATCGATTATTTAATCGATTTGACCATATAAAAAAAAATCGATAATCGATTTCGATTTTTTAATCGATGCTCATCCCTAATATAAATATATTCAACTACTGGGTAATATTAGGGTAAACTAAAATGATAAGCAAAGTGCATGATTTTCTTATATGATAAGGTTCAGCACCTTAATATTGTCAAACCTTTTTCATCTTTTACAGACTTGGTGTATCTTATGGGTTATTTAAACCATCAGAATATTCAATTTCTCTCAGTACTCCAAATAATTGTTCTTCAAATTGTAGGCCTACGACCCCCGATTTTAAATGAAAACATTTCACAATGATCAGTTGAACTTCTGATTATGAACAGCAAGGCAAGCTTTCACGAGGCTTGTTACCAAACATTGTCAACATTTTTTAGTCGACTGCATCCTTCAACATTCCTAGTCATTTTTCATCATAACTTAATATTCAGAATATTCTCATTTATTACCGTCAGATGTTGTATTTCTTAGTGTATGTACTAAGGATGTCAAATGACCGGGGTAAAATGTACCAGGGATCTTCACAAACGTATCCTGTAACAAAATCATAATTCATGTATAGACCTACATACAGTATTTGTTGAAGAAACAAAATTCATGAGGAGTGACTGTACGGTTGCAGTCATATACATTTGTGATCAAGCCACATTAAAATATATCCTGACAAAAATATACTGATATTATATGCACGAAGACTAGGAGACAATGTACATTCGCACTCCACGCATAGTTCATCAAAAAAATAGTGGTTAAATGTGTGTAGATTTCCAGGGGTGTGCGAATCCATGTTTTTTATTTCGAACCTAATCCGAACCGAATCTTCATCAAAATTACCAAATCCGAACCCAAATCTTTTCAACGTGCATTGTGAAGCGTAATAATGGGACAAACGACACTGCTGATCAAGTTGCACTTGATCCAGGAAGTGAAAATCTTATCTCAGCATTCTCATAATTACTTCTGCATGAAACATTTTATGCTGCACAAGTCTAACCATTACAGCAATTGTTCTTGAAAATGGCAGATGTAATGATGCCACGTTTTTGGCGCCAAGATTTGAAATTTTCGAATCTTCTATGTTGGACCGAATCCGAATCTGAAAGTGGATTCAGATTCGAAAAACATGGATTCGCACACCCCTATAGATCTCATTTGCATCCAAATTTTGAATTGAATCATTTTATCTGACCACAAATGTAGATTGAATAGGATTAATTCCCAATACACAAATATCGTTTTATTTATATATATATATATATATATATATATATATATATATATATATACATTGAAACCTCTATCCATTGTTTTTCAAGGGACCAGGAGAATAGAACCATCCATGCAGGAAAACGATCCATCCAGGTAAATTTAACATTGATTTTATGGGAGTAGGGTCGGACAAAATGAATGATGGAAGCAGGAAAACAATGAGTCCGGGAACGGTCCATAGAGGTTTCAGTGTATATACCAACTTATATCGTTTACTAAATTTTGATTAGTCATCAAGTCATTCTCTTTATTTAGACTCTGACTTGCACCCAAAATTGCCAATTCACAGAATATATATTTTTTAGTAACACTGAATCCTGATATACAATCGTTGTATCCCAACTAAGGCTAAGGATGAATTGAACAAACTGATTGGAAGTAGCACCTCTCTGTTATTTTGAGACTTGAGAGGCAGACTTGTCAACAATGTTTTTGAAAAATGTGAATGTCTATCACCGTGTGTTATCTTGTCACACAGAATAGAAATCAATGGTACAGTAACATATATAGATAATAACAGACAAATATAAAAATAGCAATTAAACGATAAAGACTAATACAAGACACAGAACAAGAAATAGAACAATCTAATGACACTTGCAAAAAAGTAATAAAATTGAAGCCGCCCTTGATAGCTTGGTCAGAGTATGCACCGCTTCAGAAACTGAAGTCACCATTGGGCGTGGGTTCGAGTCCGGCATAAGACATGGGTTTTGTAAACGTCCTTTCACTTATCATCACTTCATAATTTTATAATCACCTGCTCACTCGTACCCCCGTATAAGCTAGCTGTTGGTGGGCTCGTTGAGCGAACAATAATAAAATTTAAAAAATGGAGCTAATTTTTAAAAAAGTGAACAAAATGCACTTGAATGCAACACTGGTTTTTGGGGTACCCTGTGCACTATGATATAACTGACCACCAATGGTTTTAGCTCACAAGGTGAGGGTAGGCTAAGGTGAACAACCCTCAAAAACCTATGATCGATAACAGTATTGAAAGCTCTTTATTTAACCGAACCATTATTTTAAAATGTTGAGGATGGTATAAGGCTGGTTTTGGTCAAAAATAATCTTCAGCCAGATATAAATATTATATAAATGAAAATAACAGATAAATCCTGCAATATAGATATTGACAAGGAATTATATTAAAATAGGCCTACCTACCTATCAGAGTACCTGATTGCAATAGTTGATACTTGAAGAAAAAATCCAAGAATGGGGAAACCATACTTCGTACTTGAATGCATTCAATTAGAAGTACGTGAAAAAAGTTGAAATAATCGGACATAAGCCCAAGTCGTGGTGATTTTTCTAAACATTGTTTGCATCATGAAATCCGATCAACTCGCTACTCTACGTGACGTCATTGGGGACCGATACATGACTATCCCAATAGCAATAGCTGCATGGAGCTACAGGAATGCTATATATATATATACAAAACATATATATATATATATTGGGTTTAACGACGCACTGTAATGATGACTAAGATCTATTGGCATCTGATGGATGATTAATGAGATGATGGGATGATGAGATGAAGGTATTTATGGGTAATGAGAAGGACAGTGGGAAGGAAGCGGTCGTGGTCTATATTGTGGGAACCATCGCGGCATTAGCCTAGACTACAGAGGGAAACCACGAAAAAACCCTGTAACGATGGACGGTGGCAGGGATCAAACCGGGTCCGACATGCCCACTACCTTCCGGGTCACATGGAGCAAGTGCGTTAACCACTCAGCTACCTATGCCGGTACACAGGAATGCTGATAACAAATAATTATAACTTCAGATGGAATTTTGTATTGGACCTACTCGAAAATCCAGATTCAATGATTAGATGGTTCATGAACAGTATACAGTGTATGATTTTAGCTGTCTTTGTTACTGACATCTCACCATATAAAAACGTGTTAGGTTTTGGCAGTCATATGGTACACATCAATAACTTCAGTATCCCCCCCCCCCTCCAATGTCATTATAAGTTCAGAAGACAGGCACTAATAAAAAATTCAATATGACTCGAGTTGAAGATTTTTTTTACAATAACAATTACCGGTACATGAATATTTCTCTTCACAATATACAAAATACTTGTTCAAAGTCAGACCCAGACTTTAAGATTCAGTGTGGGAAAATGAGTGAGTAAACATATTCAACTTCAAAGGCATGCTTTGCAATTATGTATATTCAAAATAAAAACTACCACACACAAAATTATTGTAATGAATAAACTTGCCGGGCATCAATTTTTTACCTGTAGTAAGCCCATAGTCTCAAATAGTGCTGTAAATATCACAGTCTGTATATCTGTTTCCATCTGTTCATCATCAGGTAGTAGTGGAGTGTCAGGGAAGTCGTCATCACCATCATCTTGCATAGCTTTTCTTGCCGTGGCTTCTGCTTCAAACTGGTCGGCCACCCAGTTGACTATCATTTCACTACCTGAAACCAATGCTTGACATCAAGAGGCTGCAGGCATCTGCTGGGCAAGCAAGCTTTTATGCCGTCAACTCTCACAGCTGTAGTTGTCAAAACATCATTTTATTTTCGTTTCATTTTGTTACTGAAGAAAAATCTAGGTTCACGCCAGTATAGAATTTTGATAAAACATACGTACTGAACACGGAGCGCAGTTCTTCACACGGACAATTAATTTTGAATCGTTTGCCTGCTCCCCTTGAATTAAAAGTCCAGCAACGGAAGGTTTCACAGCGTAAACTTTCGCTCAAGTTTTTAAATTATCAACTTGATTTTCGTTTCATTTTGTTACTAAAGAAATAAGCTACGTTTATACACATACAGAATTTCGATAAACTGCACATACTAGGCCTACTTAATTCAGCGTGTGATTTTGAAGACTTTTACCTGAAAAGTCTAGTCTAGCAAGTATATTGACTCCCTCTGAGGCCTCCATGAATGAGAATAATAATTATACAATACACTGGTGAAGTAATAAACCTACTTGACTGTCCCTAAATTTAGAAAGATAACTTGACCACAGAGAGCATGCTTGCATTTTACGTCTTAACTCTGAGGGTTAAGACTCTGAGGTTATCCCTCAGAGTTAAGACGCTGGGAACTTGCTCACCAGTGGATAACTAAGTCTCGCTTTGCCCCAGGTCTCAACCTTAGGTAACTCATCCCTGCTACTTCTTCTGCCTTTCATCTCACCCTTTCAACTTTTCAACTACACTGCACAGCTTCTTTTAGCCCCCTCCCACACATCCAACCTATATGACCCCCCCCCCCCCTCACTTCATTTTATATTTACTGTTTTTCCGCCTTTCCCCCTCCCCCCATTTACACCCACCCACCTGAACAAGCAGCCTTCATCAGTTCATCACTATTTACTATATATATATATATATATATATATATATATATATATATATATATTGGGTTTTTAACGACGCACTGTAATGATTACTAAGATCTATTGGCGTCGGATGAATGATTAATGAGATGATGGGATGATGAGATGAAGGTTTTTTATGGGTAGTAGGAAGGATAGTGGGAAGGAAGCGGTCGCGGCCTATAATATAGGAACCATCCCGGCATTAGCCTAGACTACAGAGGAAAACCACGAAAAACCCCTGTAAAGATGGACGGTGGCGGGGATCGAACCGGTATCCGATATGTCCCTTCACCTCCCGGATCACGAAGCAAGTGAGCTAACCACTCAGCTACTGTGCCGGTCACTCTCTACTCTACTGTGACCAAGGCAATAGCCGAAACGTCGAAACCTCGTGTAACTTTTATCTCTATGTGTCCGATCAACAGGCTCTCCACTATGAGTAGGCCTTTCTCTACTCATAAATCTCGGTAAGCTGCTGTTCTTTCTTTCCCTTTCACCCAATTCATATATAATTTAGTTTGGCTTGATCAAAATATTTTCAACCCTCCAGTGGTCGCGTGGGGTTCTATGGACCCCAACACGTTAGTTATGTTAATTTAGCATAGATGCCATAACTTCTAATTTTTGTGAGTCTCTATACCTTCAAGTTGAACCCTCGAGTAGTCAACAAAAATGTTTTAAAACCAAAAAAAAAGGTACACCATGAGACTATTGTGGTCAGAACTTTTTTGGGGTCTCTGGGGCCCCACGCAACCACTCGAGTAACAGAAACTGTCTCTTTTTCAGCAGGTGAGAAAATTATTTTGTTCAATTTTTACGTATTTGTATGATGCATATTCCATAGATACATATCTTTGAAACTTTTCACACTTTATCTAACCCTAAAATTTGGTAAATTAGCATAAAACAGTTTTTGGATTTCCCGATTATGCTACCAATTTTATGTATTTTTTTGTTTTGGACAAGTAGTATGGATATTACTGCGATAGTACATGCCCCCAAAGATAAAAAGACCGAGTACATATGTCATCCCTGCCACAAATACCATTGTTTGGATCATGTCACTATATCGTGCAGCCATTGTACTGTTACGGTCATGAAAGTGGACGCCGAATAAACAACATGTATGCTGAATTCAAAGCTGAATATGAATCATCGAAATGTGAAATCTTATGAATTAGGTCTGTGATACTATATTTCTTCATTAAAATATATATAAACAAAAAAATCTGGCATTTAAAATGATTGGAACAGTTTTACTCATAAATTTGATGAGAAATTATTCATTCAAAATGGCATAGGCCAGTTCAAACAAAATAAAAACATGTTTTTTGTATGTTTTTCCTCAACAGTGTATATTAATTTAATACCATGATCATGTTCAACACTAAACAAAATAATCGATTGCAAGTGGAAAATTCTCGTATTTTTTATTTTTCATCAATTTTAATAAAGTACATTGTTCATTATTTGGACTTTTTACAAAAAAATGTCAACTTAGAATCACAAACAATCATGGAATAACATTAATGAAGAAAAAAATATTTGAAAAAGTCATTCACAAAAAAGTTATAGCAGATACACTGTGGGGTCGGTAGACTTCGCGCAACCACTGATGTTTTAGATTGGGGCGCGCCTACTGGAGGGTTAACAATAGATGTGTTTATGCTATTATCAAGTAGTAAATGAACTTTTCACAAAAAATTGAAATCTTTCAACTGGGATACATTTCAATAAAAGATCACATGAAAGAATTCATAGCCACATCAATAGTTATGCTGTATGCAAAACAAATCACCGGTATTACTGTACCCACAGAATTTTCATTTTTTACCAACGAGTTCCAGAGAGAACCAGAAAAATTGTCCAGACAATAACGTTTATTACTCCCCCCCCCCCCCCCTTTCAGTTCTGATGCTAGTGATTCTGTAACTAATAGCTACCATGCAGTTTGTATTCAGAGAAAAAGTCAAAATCTCGCCTAAATTCATCATCTCATATTTTGAGAAAAATGCTCTAGCACCAATGAATGATGTCAGATTACATACCTTGTTGTACACATCTTTCGACTGCAATCTTGATCAACTTTTGCTGCTCTAGCCAGGTGAGATTGTTTCCAGCTTCACACTCGTCATCTTCATAACAAACACAGAGCAATCACAGTGAGAAAAATCACAAAGCAAAATTCAAAATTGTTTCAAGCTGACCGTAAGTCAAAGATTTTGATTCAAGTCAAAGAAGTCAAAGAAGTAAAATCCGAGTTGGAAATGCAAATTTCATCACAAGCATTAACCCAAACACGCGTTAACATTAATTGGTTTGCATTTTCCCATGATGTTTGGATCGAGGTTCAAATTTGTATTTATATTAGGGCCTATATAATATATATATATATATATATATATATATATATATATATATATATATATATATATATATATATATATATATATATATATATATATATATATATATATATATATATATATATATATATATATATATATATATATATATATATATATATATATATATATATATATATATATATATATATATATATATATATATATATATATATATATATATATATATATATATATATATATATATATATATATATATATATATATATATATATATATATATATATATATATATATATATATATATATATATATATATATATATATATATATATATATATATATATATATATATATATATATATATATATATATATATATATATATATATATATATATATATATATATATATATATATATATATATATTATATATATATATATATATATATATATAATATATATATATATATATATATATATATATATATATATATATATATATATAATATATATATATATATATATATATATATATATATATATATATATATATATATATATATATATATATATATATATATATATATATATATATATATATATATATATATATATATATATATATATATATATATATATATATATATATATATATATATATATATATATATATATATATATATATATATATATATATATATATATATATATATATATATATATATATATATATATATATATATATATATATATATATATATATATATATAATATATATATATATATATATATATATATATATATATATATATATATATATATATATATATATATATATATATATATTATATATATATATATATATATATATATATATATATATATATATATATATATATATATATATATATATATATATATATATATATATATATATATATATATATATATATATATATATATATATATATATATATATATATATATATATATATATATATATATATATATATATATATATATATATATATATATATATATATATATATATATATATATATATATATATATATATATATATATATATATATATATATATATATATATATATATATATATATATATATATATATATATATATATATATATATATATATATATATATATATATATATATATATATATATATATATATATATATATATATATATATATATATATATATATATATATATATATATATATATATATATATATATATATATATATATATATATATATATATATATATATATATATATATATATATATATATATATATATATATATATATATATATATATATATATATATATATATATATATATATATATATATATATATATATATAATGGGTACTACTTGCCTATCTTGACATATGGAGCAGTCACATGGTCAATCAACTGGAGAGAAGAAAAGAAAATGGAGGCAGCAGAAATGAAGTTTGTAAGGAGCGTAGCAGGAGTGTCAAAGTTGGAGAAGAAGAGAAGCAGTAATATAAGGAAGGGAGTGGGAGTGGAAAGGTTATCATTTAAATTGGTAAGGGAGAGACTTAGGTGGTACGGGCATATGCGGAGAATGGAAAAGGAGAGAATACCGAGAGTAATGTTTGAGATAGCAGAAAACAATGAAGCAAAGAGAAGAGTTGGAAGACCAAGAGAAAGGTGGCAGGAGGGAGTCAAGTTCAGGGTAGTCAACCGAGGAGAAAAATGGGAAGAAGTGGAAGACGAGAGATGGTGGGAGAATAGAGAACGATGGAGGGAACTCGTAGGAAGAGAAGAAGAAATAGAGGATAGGCCTAGCAGTAGTGAAGAAGAGGAGGAAGAAGTCGGAACTGGCAGGAACCGATTGATATGTGAAGTCTGCCCTAGAAAAACTGGTGGAAACACCCCCTGGCCCAATTTAATTGGTTATCTGGGTTTGAGATATATAATAGAATTAAACACTGATTGGTTTAATATGCACTGAGTACAATAATAATGTACTGTATAAGGTGGTGGAGTATGCTGGAGTGATATGGGATCCATGTAAGGATAGACAGGTAAAGAGTGTGGAAAATGTCCAAAGAATGGCAGCAAGAAAAGTAAAGGGTAAATTAGGAAGGAGAAAACGGATAATAGTCAAAGAGATACAGGAAAAACCAGGATTGAACTTAGAAGAAAATTAAAAGAATACCAGAGAGTGTCACTGATATTATTGAAGTGCTAGGGTGGGACAAGTTACCGGACTCAGAGGATGAGAAACATGTCTCGAGCGTATTCAGGACATAGGCATGGAGCATGGAGAGAGATCAAAGAAAGACTGCTAGAACCCCAATATTGAGCAAGAGGACACCATGTGTCCAAAATAAGACCAAGAGAAGCCAGAAAAGACGTTGGGAAATATTTGTTTGTCAACAGAACTATTGAAGAATGGAATAAGCTTTGATATACAGTATTGAACTTTTTTATATACACATATAAATATATATTTTTCCATTTGTTCACTTAGGTTAGTGGTCAATTTCATTGTTTGAATTATGGACATTTACCACCTGCATTCAATTACAAATGGCCAATTCAATAAATACATACATAGGAAAAATCTCTTTACACAAAGCTCTGTTTGGCTGATGTATACCTGTAGGTAAAAGTCCTATTCTTAGTTAATGAATGAGCCTTGACGCTAGATCTTGTAGATGGATTTTACTGCATTCATAATGAGGCCCAAGCTCCTAAAGACTTCTTATTATTCAAGCTATGTCTAAATGAAATATATAGCAATAATAGTAGCCTATTATTTTTTATGAAAGGGCATGATAATACTGCGATTTGCCTTTGCAGGTAGAAAGATCTAATTTTTTTTACATCTTCTGATGAAAACAACAAATCTTAAATAAATTTTCCATATTCAGGCCTATCATGATTTTTTAAAGATTAAAAATTCCTCAGGAAAGTCGATACATTCTTGAGTGATAACGTCGTCTACCACCAACCCTACTTGGTGCTTGTCGCGACCGGACGATATTACACATAATTACGCGCAAGCCTCATTTTAATCCAGCTCTAGATGCTTGGTAATTATGGTTGCTTAAAATTGAACAGCATCACCATTATCTATAAGTATAATCTTTCCTCTACAATACAAATAATTTCAATATGCATTTGAGCAACATTTTGCTTGTTCATGTAACAATTGAATTAACATATTTTTTTCTTCAAATATACGTCATATTTGCGTTGTAAGATTGTTCACTGTAATGTCATAGTACGAGAGACGTTTTTTTGTTTGTTCATCTTTTAGAATAGAGTAAGAGGATGATGGAAAAAAATTGAATCATCACACTAGCATTATTCGCATGTTTAATCATGCAATACATTGTACGTGGTATATGGGACTTACCGCTGCTTGTCTTGAACTTCCAACTTCGTTCTCGCTGAGCAGCGTAAGCTGCAAGTCCAATATACCGCGTACAATGTATTGCATGATAAACATGTGAATAACGCTAGTGTGATGATAACATTTTTTTTCATCATCCTCAAACTCTATTCTAAAAGATGAACAAACAAATAAAAACGTCCAGCTCGTACAGTGACATTGCAGTGAACGATCTGACAACCCAAGTATGACGTATATTTGAAGGAAAAAATATATTAATTCAATTATTACATGAACAAGTGAAATATTGCTCAAATGTATATTGAAAATAATGAATATTTGTATTGTAGAGGAAAGATCATATACAATGGTGATGCTGTTCAATTTTAAGCAAGCGTAATAACTAAGCATGTAGAGCTGGGCCCAGATTCACAAAAAATGTCATCTCTTAATATGTTCTAAGTTCAAATAGTTTTAGTTTTAGAAAAAGTTTGAGCAAAATTTTCAAGAATAGTTGGTGATGGAGTTATCACCGGTCCCGGCTGGTTTTAGGGGAGATACAACACTCACCTTGCAATTGATTTCGATGATTTTGGAAATTTCGCTCACTCAGATTCAATTCATGCATACTGTATTTAGAAGATTAAAAATGAAAACCTAGAGCAGTTTGGAGTAAAGACACGATCCTATTTTCAATTATCATATTTAATATTCAATCCTAGCCTCACATTTGGGAATTTCGACTGACAGCTGACAGAATTGGCGGTAAACAAAATGCAAAGCCTTCTTGATGATCAACAACAAAAATATTCACGACAATTACAAAAAAACACACGTAAAAGTGTATACAACATTTTGTTCATTCATTTTGATTTTAAATATTATCCAGCTGGCTGTAGGAAACGAGTAATTGATGTTTATATCGCGTTATTACAAACTAATTGACATCCGGCTCTTTGTTCATACTGGTCAACAGTCGAAGACAATGACGTCACACGGCAACGGCACGGACAGTTGGGGCCAAAGTTAACACCATGGTAAAATTCTCTTAAAATTCTTTGTGAATATAGATTAAGGATAAAACCATGATGAAGTTAGAACGTGTTATCTCTGTTTTAACTTGGAATGGGTTAAGCGCTAAGATGTTTTAAGATAAAATTCTTTGTGAATCTGGGCCCTGGATTGAAATGAGACTCGCGCGTAATTATGTGTAATATCGTTTGGCTGCGGCAAGCACCAAGTAGGGTTGGTGGTAGTCGACGTCATCACTCAAGAATGTATCGAATTAATAACCTTTGAAAAATCAAAATTAATATGGAAAATTTATTTAAAATATGCCGTTTTCACCAAGAAGCGTGAAAAAATTGGATCATTCTACCTACAAAGGCAAATTGCAGCATTGTTATGCCCTTTAAAAATTGATAAAAGCATGTAGGGTAGTAAGCTAAATAATTTGCCTTAACCTCACTTGCCCTTGACCAATTTCAAACAGTAAATAACATTGCATTTCTGTATGTTTTAACAAAAATAAAGTGAGCCTTGGCTTCTTATAATGGAGTAACACACCAAAGTTAAACCTAGAAAATTCAAACATGTCTAGCTATGCATTAAATATATACAAGAAGACCTCATCTGATATGCCTACAGGTATTAAGAATTTGACATTTGGTTATAAAAATATGTAGTCTAGTTCTAAAATATGACACACTTGAAACCCAAAACATGAATTTTGCACAAGCATGAAATGTTTTCTATGAAAGATAATAATTATAAAATGGGTTCACAGTCCCATGCCGAGCGCTAAGTAATGGGTCTAGCCATGATATGAATCCATAATGAAACTTCATTTTGATAAAATACATTGGATACCGGCACTATTCAATTCCAGTACTGACCCTATGAAAACAACCTATGAATATAGGAGCTAGATCATGGGTACGCACCTAGGCTGTTAATTAAAATAAATAGATCCTCTTTATCTAATTTTTTCAATTTTTGACACCTTGAATCTATTTCTCACGTTTCTCCAATTCACGTGGATGTTTACCAGGACAACAGTACGACTCTATAATGCCACCGATCTTGGAAACTCAGTTTGTACACCGTACAACATAACTCACATTTCTCACAAGTTCCAAATATTAGATATATCCACCTTTGATCCAAAAAACTGTTGTGTGTTACACCTGAAGCAGCACTGACATTACCCATCTTGCCAGTACAAGACATATTCCAGCTAGTGTTATAATGTGTATCAACACAAGGTGACTACAGTATATGATTTATTCTACATGCAATTTTTTTTTAAATATATAAGAACCAAAATATAAACCAAACAATATGAAAAAATTATTCTATCTAGGTGTGTTTTACAAGTATGCTACACTCATCTATTTTATTTGACCAAAATATCTTCACTACAATTCAATCTACAGAATATCGTTGATGTGTAACTGTCAATAAACCGTATCGGGTGAGGAACTTACCCGTGGAGCTTTGTAGCAGATCGCTTTCTTGTTTGGATAATTTGGTTCGACCTTTCTTCAATTTGGCATCTCGTTGAAGCAGACCCAACGTACGTAGCTTCTCTACAATGCGGATCTTGGGACGAGCAACTGTTAAAATCTCACGGATTGATTCAATCGGATCTACAAGGGAGGACACAAAAAAGTAACAGCAATGGTAATGCAGATCAACTTCTCTCTAGACCTATCAAACTAACAAAAATTTCGAGAGATAGAGTTGTGGAATACCTTTGGTAATTTTCAATTTTCTTCATGAGTAGAAACTTGAAAATCAAACAAAAATTGCATTGTCTTTTTACCATATCTTTATACGCTTACATCTTTGTAGTATTTTTTTCCGACTCTAGATGTCCATTTTCCTTTACAAATTACTGAAATTAGTGATCAAGCAACTAATTTAGTTTACAATCTGTAATTTTCATAATTACCAGTTTTTATTCGATTTTCCATCTTATAGTAAATATATATGTATATATTATATAATAATATAAATAATACATAGGCCTAGATGATATACATATATAGTAAATCATAGCACGTCATTTTGAAGAAGTATTCAATTATGCCAACTTATTAGGTAGTCATAACAAGTTAGGTTAGATATGATGACGTCTGCGTCAAATGAACGAGACTGAATTTACGGTTCAAAATTTTTCTTACCACAACCAGCCTTACCATTACTATTACAGAGGGTAGGTTTGGTAAATGTTATGATCAATTGGATTTCAGTTGGAAACATGTTTCATGAAGGCTACATAGTAGCTATTCCTGATCAACATGAAGAATAATGTTTTCAGCTTTCTTTAATTAATCATCAATTACCAGATTAAGGGACACCCACCCACAAAAATGTGTAAAATTTTCTGTTATATATTGGTGTATCAATGTTGAAATGCTATAGGGTGTATTAAAAATTCAAAATGAGAAAAAAAGGTGAATTTTCCGAGAAAATTTGGAAAATCTAGTTGAAAAATACATTAACCATTACATACGAAAAAAAATCAGTAGATAGTTAGCATAAAAGCGACAATTGATACATTGGTTGAGTAAATCTTCCTCTATCAGATAAATAAAATTTCATCAGCATACCTGTAACTGTTTTGATACAAATAAATAGTTTCTATCACCTTGATTTATAACAAAAAATTGCATGACTTTCCCTGGTCTTAGGCCAAACAGATGCGGTTGAACTGTTCATGTTTAGATTCAGCCCAAAGTCAGTTGTTTTAAGAACACATCGATACTATACACGATAAAATATCTCACGTATCAAATTATGTATGTAACGTGAGATGTATGTTTTGTGACTATTTTCAGTGTCAACTAAAGCATAAACAACCGTGGTGGCTTCCTGGATGAATTTATTGTTGTGAAACTGCTTCACACCGTGCAGAGAAGTACCTTCTACACTATCATCGATCCATAATAGACATTCACATACCCCATTTACATTACTACTCAACTACTCTAGTAAGGTTACTGGTGTAAAACGATAGTAACTATTTTTGCGTTCACACTGTCAAATAGAGATTCTTGTTTACTAGAGGTTTTAGTTATGTTTTACCGCGAGAGCAGATTATTTCAAATTACAGCCGTCTAACGAGCGACACTACAAGAATTACAAGGCTGTGCATTAACAGTTCGGCATGCCAGCTGCTTTCTTCGTCGCCATCTTCTCCTTGTATCGAACGGTAGTACCAACTATCGAGCGTTTACACTACTACATCTACTAGAGTAACCTTACTAACGGTAGTAAGTTGACTGTAGTAGCTTTTGTTACTAGGGTAGCAACTAATTTACGTTCACACATTGCTAAGTTACGATCGTAGGTGGGGTTACTAGAGTAGTTGAGTAGTAATGTAAACGGGGTAACATTGTATTCATAAATAATTACCCTGGTGGGAACTTTTTGCCCTTTGGAGACTAGGGACGCATTAAAATAATTTGTCAATGTACATAGGCCTATAGTATTGAAAATCTATACCTTCACACATTGGTAAGTTACGATCGTAGGTGGGGTTACTACAGTAGTTGAGTAGTAATGTAAACGGGGTAACAGTGTATTCATAAATAATCACCCTGGTGGGAACTTTTTGCCCTTTGGAGACTAGGGACGCATTAAAATAATTTGTCAATGTACATAGGCCTATAGTATTGAAAATCTATACCTTCACACATTGGTAAGTTACGATCGTAGGTGGGGTTACTACAGTAGTTGAGTAGTAATGTAAACGGGGTAACAGTGTATTCATAATTAATCAGCCTGGTGGGAACTTTTTGCCCTTTGGAGACTAGGGACGCATTAAAATAATTTGTCAATGTACATAGGCCTATAGTATTGAAAATCTATGCCTTCATTGTTCTGAAAGCAATCTTTTAGAATTTTGTCAACATTTTTCCCTTGAGAGTGCATGCGAGTCGGTCGATTTAGCAAAATATGTACCAGTTTTTTGGTGATACTTTTCAAAGCTACGAGATATCAAAATTCTAATATGCGGAGGTTATACAGATATTTTCAACGGGACGTTATCAACTGTACTACAAACAAACTCATCTACGGACACACTGTACTACAAAAGAACTCATCTACGGACAAACTGTACTACAAACAAACTGTACTAAAGTTTTAATTCTTGAGCAACCTGTACAGAGAAGAAAGTGGGGGACAAAGGCTCCTCCCCTTACACATAGACACCTCCCATCATAGAATAATACGTGTCGTAGAGATGATTTTTAGATGAGTTTGTTCGTAGATGAGTTTGTGTGTAGATGAGTTTTTTTGTAGTACAGTTTGTCCATAGTACAGTTTGTTCGTGGGTGAGTTTGTGTAGATGAGTTTGTGTAGATGAGTTTTTCTGTAGTACAATTTGTTCGTAGATGAGTTTGTGTGTAGATGAGTATTGTATAAATCAAGTTTCTCGTCAATTGAAATAATTATTTTTGGTAAAAACTATTGCTCATCATGAAATATTTAGACAAAACTAGTAATACTAATTTTGTGAATGACTTGAATATATTAATGTTTAAACGTAATTTGTTCAAATATTATTTGGAAACAAGATGATGAATAAAAGGCTTATCTATAATTTCATAGTTACATATTGATTTATAACATTAATTCATTCGTGAATGCATAATTATATATTTTTTATTTCGCATACAAATGTTTGCAAATGACTGATTGGGTGAATAATGAATATCAACATATTTCAGTAATTCAAAATACAAATTTAACCATTTTTTTCATTAATGTTTCAAATAATGCAGTAACACAGTCATCATTGAATTGAGCTAAAGCCTTGTAGGTGATTATTATTCACGAAAAAAAAAAAAAAGATCTGTATTCTGACAGCTGGTCACAGCACAATGGAGACCTGCTCGAGCAATCCTGAATTCGATTTTCTGTCTGATAGTTGGTTCAGTAGTGGAGGTTTGCTTTTAGGAAAAATATTTTCCTTCCTGGGTGATTTTTATATTAGTTTGTGTGTAGATGAGTTTTTCTGTGGTACAGTTTGTTCGTAGATGAGTTCGTGTGTTGACGAGTTTGTCCATAGTACAGTTTGTTCGTAGATGAGTTATTCTGTAGTACAGTTTGTTTGTAGATGAGTTTGTGTGTAGAAGAGTTTTTCTGTAGTTCAGTTTGTGTGTAGGTGAGTTTGTGTGTAGATGAGTTTTTCTGTAGTACAGTTTGTGTGTAGATGAGTTTTTCTGTAGTACAGTCGTGTTTGATGAGTTTTTATGTAGTTCAGTCGTGTTTAAGATGAGATGGTAAAAATCAACGTATTTTTCTATGATGGGAGGTGTCTATGCGTAAAGGGAGGAGCCTTTGTCCCCCACTTTCTTCTCTGTACAGGTTGCTCAAGAATTAAAACTTAAGCACAGTTTGTGTGTAGTATAGTTTGTCCGTAGATGAGTTTTTTTGTTGTACAGTGTGTCCAGAGATTAGTTTGTTTGTAGTACAGTTGACCCATCCCCATTTTCAACACCATCAAGATGGAATAGGATAGATGGGATAGATAGGATGAGATAGATAGAATGGGATAGATGGGATAGATGGGATAGGATTAATAGGATAGGATAGATGGAAAAGATGGGATATTCAACTAATATCGCATGATTGACAAGCATATACAGCTAAAAAATATGTTTTTTCAGCTGTAGGCTACATGTTTTACAATAAATTGTGCGATATGAGTGAAATGGTTACGGCCTATAACTTGAACCATCCTGAAGGTATTGAAAATATGTGTTTCCCCCCCCCCCCCCCCCCTCCCTAGTAGAATTTTGATATCTCATGCCGTTCGAAAGCCATAATTAATTACCTGATGATTCGCGAAATCGACTACCATAAATTATTATGGTACGGTACTTGAGAAGACCGATACAGGACAAATTCCAAATTTACCGATTCATTTAATAATTAATAAACTGTTGGGTCTACTATTAAATATAGTTAAACAACTGAAATGTATCATTACATTTATTAATTCCTTTTGCCATTTCAACAGTAGCCTACATTCACCATTATTAGACAACTTTTCTACAGTTGAACAAAATAAAAATCTACACGAGTTCAACGTCATTATTAAATGTCAAGGTTTAACGGCATGCCAACAAGGTGAATTTTGTCGTTGTCAACACAAAGGATGAATAAATATGTGGCATATACTGGAAAATGAAAAGTAGCAATACAAGTTCAAAGACATTGCTAAAAAGGACATGGAAGAACATTTTTCATTTACAAGTTTCCAAAATGTCTAAAAGACTTGAAAAATGTTTCTAGGCCTACAGTAAAACCCTCGTTAATTTTAAACAATTCAAATTTTGCTATAATTCAAACAATAGTTCTATAACTCCTAAGTAGGCCTATGTGTAATTTAAAATGGGTATTTTTGGGTACATATTATATTTTGAACTGAAGAGGGTTTACTGTATTTTGAAAGAACTCGAGTGTCATGGACAGTGCACATTTTTTTGATCTTCAAATTATACATAGTCTTCCAGATCTGTGCCAGAGTGCATGCGTGCGAGCGTTGGTAACGCGTGCGCGCGTACTGCGGCTTGGGTGGGCGAGTGGCGTGATGAGGAGGAAGAGGGAGAGGGGTGGAGGAGAAAGGGTCTCCTCCCACCTCACCCCTCCTCACACCACGTAGCTGACAGGTGACATACTAGAACTGCGTGTTTTCTGTGTTTATTCATTGTTCAAATCCGCAAGGGGAAAGACTGCTATATCATTTGACTTTGTCAAGTGATTATTCAACAAAGTAGTTGCACTAATAGTACGTCAATGTGCTTCTTCATTCTGTCCCTCATATGTCAGTATCTACAATACTGTTTTTTGTTATGGTCTTTGGAGGACATGTTTTACATTACGGGTCCCATTAGGACCATTAGGAGGGTGGAAGGGGGGGGGGGGGGGGGGGAATTGTGGCAATTTCTTGGAGTGATAGTTCGTCGTTGCGTCAACACGGCAGACTAGTGATTTGTAAAAATGATAAAAGTGGGCAATGGTGTTGACCTTCATGTTTCAAACATGAGGGGTCAGGCTAGTTATAAAATATTGTTTATAACTGTTGAAATGGTCTTGCTTTCGATCATTATTATTATAGTTTGCTCAACAACCCTGCTACCAGCTGGGGTATTTGGCAATACAAATAAGTGGATGATTGATGAATGATGTTAACAAAAACCCAACCCAAGCCCCCTCCTTGTTTGACTTCAGTTTATAATGCAGAGCATTAGCTAACTAAGCCAGAAGAGCGATGTTGATATTGATATATTTATTTCGTATCGTCTCGGCTTCAAGTAGATGTTGAACAAAAAAAATTATATCATTTGACCAAACATAATGTAATTGACGGTTGATTATTTTGATTGAATAATAACTTCAATCAACAAATTACGTTCTCACCCAAGTAGGCTTCCACAAAATGACGTAAGCTGACAAATTCAAAAGTCGAAACATAAAAACTATCAAATCTGATAAGCTCACTTTCATAGTCCTTGTAATTGTTGTACAAGTATTTTAGCTCTTCTATTTCTTCTTGGCTCCACTCCTTGGGAGGCCTCGCATTGATCACCTTGGCCTGCACCAGACCCATTTCTTTCAGTTTTTTATTAATAGCATGTGTTGAGCGATCCTGTCTGATCATATTTGTCTTGACCCAGCCTAACAAACCTGAAAATACAAAAAAAAAGTCAATTCCAATTGTGTTGATAATAAATGTTGCTTTTGTAAAATGCTGTTGTTATTTCATGGTTCATGTTTTTATACGTATTGGTTATAGCAGTGATATTTGTTCGGACTCGAGGGGTTCACGGCGTGATAAGAAACTAGCATAAGTTTGAAATGTACCTCCAGCTATTTTCTCCTCACTGACAGATCTTCCAAGGAACTCAGAGTGAAGACGATGTAATTCTTCTTCTTCTTCTTCGCCCCAAGAACCCTTATTACTAGTCGGACTGAAAAGACAAAACTAGATTAATAAATGTGATAACATGACCATTTTACTTCTAATCATATAACCTACAAATCTCCACAAATTTCACATTTGGTATTATATGTGAAAGTCGTACAGCTCCTAACTATGACATCTATTTGTGGGTATGGAATGATTATGTTGTCAGTGTAACAAATGATAATAAGTCAATCAGCAAAATGAGGGATTGTAGAATCCTGTTCTAGACCAATGATCATTATCATCAATGTTTGGTACATTTATAATTGCCACTATGATTCTTAGACCAGTATAAAGTTTTATTTATGCTGGTATATGCTATGATTGTCTATCAATAGTTGACATGTCTTCATGCCCCTCTAGTTACATAGTGCAAGATAACAGAACAGGATCCAAAAATTGAAATATGTTCTACAAGTAATGTAATTCCTCAGAAGGTTGATTACTTGAGGATTTAAAAAGTGAAAACGAAATGGCCTACACAATGCTAAATACTGCAGAATGGTGTGAAAACTTTCTTGTTGTTTACTTCTTTCCAATATTGATGGCTGGAATCTCATGTAGTAAGAGAATTAAAGGAACAGATGGCAGAGCTCAGAAAAAGTGGAAGGATCGTAAATTAATTAAACTTAGTAGCACATGTAGCCGAGTGGTTAACGCATTAGCCTCATGTGATCGGGGAGGTGAAGGAGCATTTCAGACCCGGTTCGATCCCTGCCACCGTCCATCTTAACAGGGGTTTTTCGTGGTTTCCCTCTGTAGTCTAGGCTAATGCCGGGATGGTTCCCACAATATAGGCCACGACCGCTTCCTTCCCACTATCCTATCCCACCTCTTCACGATAAAAGTCATGCAGACACTTGTGAAACCCATAAGGCACAAAAAAAATATGCAACTACTGTACTAAGGTATAGACATTAGGCCCCCTTTTGAAAAGAATGGAGCAAGACAGCTTATCAATAATACCGTCTGAGAAATGAATACAACTATACAAAAAAAAAATGCCAGACAACAGACATGCGTAGTAAATATGGCGTAACAATGTTGCTTACACGATATCATAGTTACCACTCTCAATTTCATCTGCTTCTCTCCTTGTTTTCCAGAAAAGTGTCTCCATGTACACTTTGTCATTTACTTTTGTCGATCGGATGAACTTTTGAATGACAAACTTAGTTAGTTTGGCCATTTCCTGTCACCAAAAAAACAAAGTGACAGCTTCAGAAATATGTGCATTCAACCACTACAATTGACCGTCCATTTCACCATTTCATTTTCCTATGAGTAGATAAAGGAGTTTGGGAAAAAGTAATAAGACTTGAGGACTGTAATTGAGTAATAAAGATATGTGTTAATATTACAGGAAAATAAGCTGACCCGTAAAAATAATATAATGTGAAATGAAAATTAAGGCAAAGGAAGGATACAAGAAAGAATATAAAGTCCCTTTTGTCCCTACTGAAATGAGTTGGATCCCTTAGTTGTTGGTGATGGACAAGGTGTTGAGAGAATGTAGAGAGGGGAAATGAGGGATAGTTGACTTGAATGAATTGTTTGGGGAGGTGTTTTAATCAACAAGTCGGAATATAGAATGTAGATGATCCGAGGAAAAATGTGTCTATAAATAAAAAACACTGAAAAGAAGCAATAAATTACTCTCTACTGCTTTATTAAACACTGAAAAAAAAACATTGTTGTGGCAGTATACTGTGTACAGAGCAAAATACTAATGATGGCTAATTCATTCATATTAGAATTAGATGTAAGGGCAAATAAGTTGAAACATATTGTTAGAGAAATCTACCAAAGCTGCTTGATTATTTGGAAGTACAGATAAAGATTGATTTGTACAAGGTTTGGCTAACTGCAAACAGTCAGAGCTCAGATGTGTCAGAGTAACACAGAAATTTCATTTGACAGCTAAAAGTAGAATGTAAAAATGACGAACAGCTAATATTGAACCTACCTTGTGCTGAGGGTCTTTGGAGAGTAAAATTTGTTGAAATGTTACAAATAGCGATGCTTGATACAGCATGGCAGGCAGCTTTGCAGAAAAACATACACGATGCAGTAACTTGCATAAACAATGATTCGTATGAATCGAGTTGGTTTTGAAAGACCTGAGCAGTATGCCGCACCCACGTATCACGGTAGGGTGAGCAAACTTGTAGACAAATTCATCGAAATTGAACGAAGACTCATTGCAATTTGCTGTTTGTTCTTCCTCGGATTCGTCTTCGTCAGTTGAAGATTCAATTGGCTCTTCAACAGGTGTATCTATGGCTACAGAGATACCAGAAGTTAAATACATATTAGGTCGACACTTTATCTGTTGATAGGCCAACTATGGCCAATTTATTCACCTACTACATGAAAAGATTGAAAGGCTTATGTGGAGCTCGAACCTACGTACGGTATGAATCATACAACTAATCATGATAGTCCCAAGGCTGACTGAGCCAAATATTCTTCAAAAGTGTGATTAAATATTTATTGTTTGCTCAACAATTTCTAAAAACCATTTTAGATATTTTAAACAGAGATGCAACATTATTTCAGTGCTCAAGTCAAGCATAAGATGTCATAACTGCTTTACAACAGTAGGCCTACCATCATATTATAGACTTGGAAAAATTATACATAGCTTGAACATGAAATAATGTTGAACCGTAATTACAATTAAACTGGTAGTTCAAAATATATGTAAATGCACATGCACCACGGATGTGCATAATATTCATAGGCCAACATCATCGATCTTTTCGTTTTTGCAAAGTGAACGTTTTTACCAATACATAAGTGAATTGGATCATAAAGTGAAACCTCTATCTATCGTTTTTCGAGCGACTGGGAAAATAAAAGCATCCATGCAGGAAAATTTAACATTGGTTATACTGTCTATAAAGTAAGGTGGGACAAAATGAATGATAAGATGCTGTAAAATTATGGATCTGAAAATGATGCACAGAGGTTTTAATGTAGAAGTACATGAATCACATTTTAATGGTACTTAAGAATATTGTATCAAAATAAATAACTGGTTGGAGTGCAGCAGTTCCAAACTGACAATAAGATGTGAAGTTTCACTGTTTATAAAATTGTCAGTTAATAACATTCAGGAACTCTTTTGTTATTTATCAAATATGGGCCTATCACTAGTCACTTTTTTAAATGGAGTTGTACGATAAAAAAGGTTGAGATCGTTGGAATAACGCAAGGAAATCCAAGATATAAAATAACAAATATTTTCTCATTTTAAATATTGATTTTTTTTACAAAAGTAAGCTCGATTAACCTGGCTAGAATATTTAAGTCACACAGAGGATGTGAATCAAGGATAAGTATTTGTTTCTTCTAACATAACGTTTGCCGTGACAGTGCACTAATTCAGATCATACTGTCTGGTTGCTTTAAAGGCTATGTATGTCAAAAATGCCAAATGAAAAATGCTACTTCTGACAATGGACTCTGTTTTAATTCCCCTAATGCAGCATGATTCAAGTGAATTAATATTGAATTGAAACTAAAATATAGAACCAAAATAATTTGTCTCGTTTTCGTTGTATTGGCAGAATAATTGGAGAAGCTCGAGACAAACAAGAATTCCACTGAAATAATGGTAAAAACTTGAAACTTGTAATAATTAATGTTAATACTATTGAGCTTCCTCAGATGATTAGTTAAATTGCATACGTCTTACCATTCCATTACTCCAGATTTATTTAAAATACCCTAAAATTTTATAACAATTTCTTGCCAACGTAAACAAACTATATCTGACACATGACTTAATGAACCGACAATTATTTATTCAATATCGATTTCACTTTTGATATCGCAATAATCGAAAATCAAATGAATTGATTTTGATATTGATCAAAACCTTGGTAACTAAAATCGATCGAAATATTCTAATATTGGTTGGTAGCCCTAGTTAGAATGCATCCTGAAAAAATATACTGATATATTATAGGCCTATGCACTAAAACTAGAAGACAATGTGCACACGTGCGTCACGATGAGAAACAAGTGTTCACGGATGCCAGGTGAACTATTTTATGGCAGGAATTCAAATATACCATAAAACGACCATTTCAATATCATCAATAAGATGATGGTAATTTCAAAAAGATTATCAATGATGCAATCATTATCTATTCCCACCCCTAATGATAATACACATGATATCAATCATGGTTATAATAATCTTGACATGTGGTCTATTTAGGAAAGCTTTTGTAACAAAAAATGTTCACCCATTTTCCAAACTACTTAGATGGTTCAACCCTTCGAACAGTAGGTTATATGTGATGAAACGTGTCTGTGAAAATAGGTTATTTGGCTGAAAGGATAATAATTTTCATTATATTCAACATTAATGTTGGAGACATGCCATTTCATGTGTGAATGTGAAACATGTCAACTCATGTGATACTAAAATTTGATTTGATTTGGTATAGGCCTCTCACCCATCTATAGGCCTGGGCTTATAAATTCAAAAATGTACTTGAAATATAAAATTGTCCATCATTAAAATCAATCCGGATGTAATCCGATATAATTGATGTGAAATCTGAACCCAGATTATTCATTTATCAACATTTGTGTGCTGTTTTACTATTCAGAACATATTATTCTCAAGACGCCATGTTTGAGAAGTGATCAAACCATGACAACCAAAGTGTGTAATCATAGAACTATTTCACAAACAGCAGCACTCGACATGAACTTTCGAACCAAGTTGAAGAACTAGCTGATAGGTGGCAACATTTTAATTCTCTTATCAACCAAAGACGTTATAAAGCAAAGAAACTACCCATTACGTGCACATGCTCTGAGCCACTTTCAATACCCACATACGTTTACGGGCAATCAAATTAAGTGAGGGTTGAATACTATGAAAAATTTCAAAATGTCATTTCATATTATAAACAATTGAATTTGTCAACTAGTACCACGAAGACTCCCATCATTTAATGCATCTCCACACAATTGAACCATTCATTGGTTCACTTGTAACAGAAAAGAAAACAATGTCATCATATTTATACTGTAATGAAACTAATGAAAATAAAATTCCAGTAATGTCATCTGCTTTCCACTCACCAATTGATCCTATGTCTGCCATGAATATGTCATGCAAAGCTATGTAATTATCTTCAGGAACTGAACTGGCACTACCAAAACAATCGTTCTCCGGCCACACTTCACGGCATGCTAGCAATATGCCGTAAGCGTCCTCCAACTTGTTCGAGTGCATACATGACTGGATCTTACGCATGGCGCCACTTCTGTAAACACAACAAACATGTGATTCAAGTTGCAAGATAAGAATACTCGCCTGTCTTCTTACGTTGCTCAGTCAGCTAAGGCACAACTTCAGAGACTGAAATCTCTGTTGGGCGTGGGTTCGAGTCCCGCATAAGGGATGGGTTTTTGTAAACGTTCTTTCACTCATTATCACGTCATAACTTCATTATCACCTGCTCATCGTACCTCCGTAAAACCTGGCTGTTGGTGGGTTATAATAGTGGAGAAGGCCACATCAACAGCTAGTATATTTGGGGTTACAAATCAGCACATGATAGGTATTAAATGATATTGAATTATTAAATGAGCAAATGATTATTGAAAATAGCCATGCCCAACTTGACTTCACTTTCAAAAGAAGGTTCATCGATGGGCGAGTCAAATGGCCACCAAGAAAATTCTTTTGAGTAATATCTAGGGGTGTTCGGGTACCCGAGATTTCGGGTCGTTTTTTTTTACCCACCCCGACCCGACCCAATCTGATACTCATGTAACACTAAAATCAGGTTTTTCGATATCGCGCGGTTTTGGCGCCATTTACTTCATTTGTTGACTGATCCACTGCAAACAACTACTAGAAGTTCAACAGGAGTTGAGTAGATGACAGCACCGTGCACACAAAATTGGGATATCTTTGTTTCCACAGCTTTTTGAAAACAAAGATGGAGGGGAAATTTTGTTGAAAGGTGTTGGAAATTTGTGTTGACTTGGAATTTTTTACCACGTAGGCCTAAGCTACATCTATCCCGTGATGAGTGAGGAGGATATAGATGGAGATCTCTATTTGGAAGCAAATATAGATCACTTGACTGGCTCTAGGCCTATGCCTTCAGTAGGCCTAGGCCTGGATCCAGTAGATAGGCCTATTCGCGCAACTTTTTTATTTCGAGGTTAAAATACCGCGTTTTTCCTGAAACCCGACCCGAAACGAAACCAGAGTTTCTTTCCACTACCCGACCCGAAACGAAACCAGAGTTTCTTTCCACTACCCGACCCGAACCAAAAAAACACTACCCTTACACCCCAAGTAATATTTAATATAGCACTAAACAGGCCCGGACTTAAGAATCCAGCGCTCCTAGGCTGAACCTAGTTTAGCGCCCCTATACTTACTTTCAAAATGTGTGTAAGACTATAGTGTGAAAAATAAAAAATAAAAAATAAACGAATAAAATTTAATTAAGGAAATATTTCGGTCAATGTGAAAATCACGTGGCACGACAACGTATTTCCGCTCGTTACTCGACATTACCATTGATGACTTTCTAAGTAATGGAATATTTATACGACAGGGTGTGACTTACCCGGGGTGAAGTTCTAGAAAGAAATACCAGGGCATATTTCAGCAATATTTCAGTCAATCCAATAGCCCCGCAGGGAATTTTTTGAAATATCATTTTTTTAGATCATATTCTGTAAGTTATATAAGTTATGAGTAGATATTAGCCAATGTTGTTGTAATGTTAATGAGAATATGAATGGGAATAATAATGAAAATAAGTTCGTGATACTTTTGGTTTCATTTTTAACTACATGATATAACTTGGTGTTGCATTTTTGATGCGATTTCATTCCATTTGAAAAAAAAAATATGGAAGCCCTGAAGAACCCAAGCGCCCCCTGAGCTCTTGCGCCCCTAGGCTTCAGCCTTGCCAGCCTGTGCGTAAATCCGGGCCTGGCACTAAATTTTGCTTCACTCATTTCCAACTGGTACACAATTTTTTGATCTATCTTTAGATGGATGGATGAGATCAGAGGTAAGACTTATCGCAACCTGACAGAAGGGAACTTTCCCAGTAGGCGTACAGTATTCACTTCAAAGATCGAAAAAAACACAAGAAACAGCAGTCAGGATTTTCACGTTTCAAACAAATGTAAATGTATTATTCCATTATCGTTTCAAAACAGTTTGACACTGCTCACCATAGGCCTACGTCGATCTGATGAAAGAAAGAAAGAATGAAAGAAAGAAAGAAGGTACCATTGAAAATTGATAGCTTTTACCATTTTTTTATTTTTTTTATTGGGTTTTAACGACGCACTGTAATGATTACTAAGATCTATTGGCGTCGGATGAATGATTAATGAGGTGATGGGATGATGAGATGAAGGTTTTATGGGAAATGGAAAGGATAGTGGGAAGGAAGCGGTCGTGACCTATATTGTGGGAACCATCCCGGCATTAACCTAGACTACAGAGAGAAACCACGAAAAACCCCTGTAAAGATGGACGGTGGCGGGGATCGAACCGGGTCCAATATATTCCTTCACCTCCCGGGTCACATGAAGCAAGTGCACTAATCACTCAGCTACATGTGCTGGTGCTTAAACTATTGAGTATGGTACTTTTACTGAACATGAAAGTAGTGCAAATAAGATTCAAGCAATTTTTGTTTCTCATGGAGACAAAATTTTAAAAAATCTAGGCTTCCATAAGAAAAGTGTATAAAAATATTGAATATAGATATAAAAAATTAGAAAATCAACTCAAATTTGTTCAAAATAAAAAAATATGGTCATGTCTCATGTGGTATGTATGTACAGGCAGTGCATATCAACCCACTGAAAAGGAGGCACAAGTGTTGCAAGAGTATGCTGTACTTACTTGTGTTCACTAATAGGAATTCCAGAGAGAAAACTATTCAGTTCAAATGTGCACGAAGGTTGAGGTATCTCCTGACGTTGAAGAATGGCAGACACTTCAGACCCAATCTCCATCCACAGCTCTTCTACACCTTTCTTCTGGGCATGAGCTTTTTTCTTCTGTCAACAGATAGAAAAGAAAATAATTGAGTTGATGATAGTTTTGCCAACATTCACTCATCTTAATTACAATTGTAATCCAACCTGTATTGAATTACTGTTTAGATTTAGTAAAACTTGACATGAAAGTTTCTACACATTCAGACTGACATCCAAAGATTTGTTTAAATTTAAAAAATTGTCTACGTCTAAATCAGCATACAGAAGGGAGAAGGGGGAGGGGGAAGTGGGATTGTTATGGTGTCTCCACTCTCCAATTCATTTTTTGAGGAAGCTAGGATCATGGGGCACCAGTTTTCTGCCCTCTTCAGTAGACAAACTGATATGAGCGTATCTTTTCACACCTGAATAAACATCTAGATTGAAGTAAATACAAATTCAAACCAAGAGAGTCATCTGAAAATGTACAAGGAAAGTATGTCAATAAAAGAGCTCCTGACAAGTATTTGGATTTTTGAATACAGTGAAATGGGCCTGAACATATTTCTTGTAAGAACTTCAAGATGAAGCTACAGCCACTGGCTCAAAAGTGTGATCTATTTTTACCCGTGCATAATTATAGTAGGCCTACATTAGAATAGGCATGAAAATAACAGACAGCTAAAAACCACCCCCTCAAACTCTAATGATGAAATATTTTTTTCAGGATCTGATTTCAACAAATATATAAATAATGGTCAAAATAAAGAACATGCAAATTTTGAATGAATGCTCAAAACTTCTACTTTCAAATTTATTCCAGTAAGTTGAGTAAAAATGCTGTAATATGCAAACAACAGGATTGGGGTCTCCACACTCACAATTTAATAGAAAATGTGGATAGTGTATATAGTAAATGTGGTAGTATTCTCATTCATTCAATTTTTACATTTACACCTATACGACTTTTCTAGGTGGTCCCAACCCTTCTCCATACCATAACACTACATGTTAATTTTCTTCTGTTATATGACTCATTTATTTACGACTTTTCATATACACGCCTCAATTTCTTGGCCCCTTACATTTTCAATAATCCCAGTTAATGTTCATCATAAAGTCGTGAAAAACCCAAGCTTGCGTAAATCCCTGAAACATTAACAACACCTACAAGGGTGAGCACGCCTGCTTTTTTCAGTAACATTACCACCCCATCATGGCGTTTCGCGTCATCTCTAGCACGATGTAGTGATACCAACTAACATAGAGGTGTACCGACTCACGTCTTCAAAGTGAAATATTTCTGGGTTCAGAATCAGAGTCCAGGGTTCCGATTGCTCTTAGCGCAACCATCGTATTATATCAAACTATACACGATCAACAAAGCTAAACAATGCCACCGGTACCCTAGCCACTCTAATCTGCACTAGTTAACGAGGGAATCCGCTAAATTGCGACAGACAATCGGGACCTTTGGCTCTGAATTGACTGGAGGATACCACAAATACCTTCCATCTTATTAGCATGGGAGTCGGTACACCTTCTTTATATTATGATTAATTATGTTGAATCACTACATCGTGCCTCTAGTTAGCCCATCAGCCGCATCAGCTCAGTTGACCAATCAGACGCGTCGTAGCACTTGTATCTATGCAACACCTGACAGTATGTACACTTTTCTTGCGACCTTCATGCCAAGCGGTTGTATGTTCGATAATGGCAAGTAGTGAAAGGATTTTGTCAACTCCAACAGTGATATTATTACAAGTGAATCAGCATCAATTGATGACAATTTGGCTCAAAATAATAAAAAAAATCAGCAGTGATGTTAGTGACCACAGTAAAGACGAGTTATTCCCTCCCATTTTAATGGTGCGATGGCTATGTTTGATTGTTTACAGTCTCACTTGTCAAGCAATAAATTGTGTGAGGCTGTACAGCAAAGTGTCATGAAGGACTTTTTCAGGTAGTATTATGATTGATAACCTTTTAGCTAACCATGGTTCATGATGTTACATAGCTGTTATGAATAATTTGTATTTGTATTTATTAGCTGTTGTTTACAAAGTACATTGTGTTAACATTGTCAATAAAAATTAGGTATAAGACCAGAAGGTACAGGAATAATGTGAATAGTTGATAATATATTTAAATTAAATAAAAGTAATCTTTATAAATCTTGGAAGTTAAAGATCAATGATAATTCAGAAAGTCTTCTATACTGTAGAATGAATGGCTTAACAATAGTTTCTTGAGGGCAGACTTGAATATGTTTCGCTCTGTGATTGTCTTGATCTCTGGAGGGAGGTTGTTGTTAATATTATCATTATACTGACATACATGACATATGCATCAGTGTTGATGAAACCTAAAACATTGTATGACCCTTCTCTAGATGTACTTAGTTGAATTACGAAATAGTAGTGAGCTAGTCTATTTAGATTTGATGTCAACTCGGTTATTTTTTGCCAAAAATTAATTTGTTTCACTTTTGTCTTACATCTACGGTACTTCATTGAAATACTTACTACGCCTTGAATGAAATAGTATGTCGAAAGCGCATCAAATTTCTTTTTTCATACTCATTATTACCGATACCTTTTGGTTTAATTCTTGATTCTGTGTTGTACCTACTGTTTACTGTTTATTTTTACTTCTGATATTATGTTTTATTCTACGAAAATGCAAGACGCATAATTTATTTATTTCCACAGATTCTGTGGAATTCTTGATTTTGTGTTGTACCTACTGTTTACTGTTCATTTGTACTTCTGATAACATGTTTTATTCTACGAAAATGCAAGACGCATAATTATTTCTTTCCACAGATACCGGTAAGCCTGTGTTACAGGCTTTGTGGAGGTTTTTGTGAACTTCATGTACTTGTTCAATTTGCTGAATAAAGAAAATATATAAATATATATATATATATATATATATATATATATATATATTGTTGTAACATGAAATATCCATTCTGTAATATTTATGAGATCATTTTTATACAATTATCCGTTCATCTGATTATTTTTCTCAGTCCCCTAAAGTCGTATAAACGACGTTCTACTGTATACTGAAGAGACACGTTCTACGGTTATAGTGATCGCTGCCTTCTCATCCAATCAAACAAAATCCAACGCAAACCTGACCGGAAATATAACATGATCAACAATGTTTACTAACGAGGATTATATAGATCTCATTACTTGTGATCTTGACTTGCCCCAACTTACAGACATCTTCTTCTTCGTCTTCTTCTTCCCCTTCTTTCTTCCTGCCATCTGCACCACGAGTGATCGTGTTTTTGAAAACTCCTGGAGTAGTTTCAGGAAGATGTGCACTAGTTGTATGAGATCCTTGAGACACTCGGTCGAATACTTGTACTCAGTGTAGCCGAGCATCAATGCAAGAATACTCTCGCGATACTCGACCAAGTAAAACACGTTGCTCTTGATCACGGTCGAAGACTTGCGAACAGAAGGGCACGAAGTCATGTCCATTGCGTGTAATGTATTCAACAACTCCTAGTGGAACAATGACAGGTATAAGTTTATGTCAAAAGTCTTCAATATTTCCAACTTCCCCAGATTGCAAAGATAATATAACAATGAAGTACAGTAAATCTGGTAACAAATATTGTGAAAGTATTAGAAACAGATATCTAGGCCTAATGTTTAGCCTATTGAAAGTAAGGTTCCAAAAAAAAAAGGTTGATACAACCTCATACCAGCTTAGCTTTTACACGTTCTTAAAACATCCCCGAATATAGTCAATGATACTGAATCATTGGTTCAGTTGTGGGTTTGTTCCATAAAAATTTACTGAAATGCTGGGAAAATAAAATTATCATATTTTGGTAGGCCTACGCACAAAACCAGCATATAAAATGATGGTTTTGGAATTGATACTCGATAAAAATTGATGAAAATGAAACAATAACATGTCCCTTCAAAAGCTATCTCTATCTTCATAAGCAAAAAACAAGATACCGGTAACAAAAAAAGTAGCTACCATAGCAAAAATGCTGAACAGAGAAATATTGTACATCAGTATCTAATCATTCATACCACTCAAAACATACCACAACTATTTGCAACAAATGTGAACGTGACAGAAACCAGATGACCTTGGAACATCCCACACAAAATAGATAGTTGAATAAACCGTACCTTCAAAGCAGAGATTCCGGCATGCATTCTCTTGGACCACTGTGGAATCTTTTTCTTATCCATTACCATCATTGCTAAGTATTTATCCAACTGCATAGTCACAAAGTGAAATATTTGCACATTCATTGTCTCGCTCACTAAATCCACTTTGAACTTATAATGTCTATTAAATGCCATGAAGAACTTAATCGCCCAGAGATAATACGACTCATCATTCTCTTGAATTGACTGATGATCCAGCATGCTCTTAACACTCCCCATCAGATGATTATAAACACCATTCAAGAACTCCACACAGAATTGCTTCAGAAAAAGGCGAATCGAGAAGGCAGATTGACGTTCAGAGAGTACTTCTTTCAGTGGAATTTTATTCTTAGGATGTTTGCGTTTAATTTTCTCTTCATCAAATTTTAAAACTTCATCCAATTTACGTAACGGTTTGTGGAAAATTTGATCCTCTTCGCTGATCGATTTGACATCCTTGACAACAAATGTTCCACCGAATCGTGAATGTCTGAAAACATCAATTGAATATAACATCTCTTTGCCAAATAATATGAATGTCACATGAAATATTCCAAAAACACACATGAGAATCGTTTGCTCAGATAACTTGGAAAGTGGAAGTATACCTCGATCCGGCTGACTGGCGGAGTTTTTGATGACGTTCTGTGCATTCAGATTGTCTAGTGGCATTCAAATACTTTTCGTCTCTCTCCTTCTCTTCTTCACTCCTAGTGATAGCTGAGCTTGCTAGCTCTTCAGGCTTCTGTTCTCTTAGCATCAAATAAATTATCTGAAAACAAAGAGTCAAAGTTTGTTCCATTCATTTGTTTAAATAGAGGAGGAAGAACTAAGAAATGAAGAAAAGCAGTGGTGAGGAGAAGGGGGGTGAGGTAGAAGCAAGACTCAGAGTTGGCAGAAACTAAGTTGAAGGTAGTCTGCCCAAGAGAAGATTTGTGCAAAACACCCTTTGACCAAATTATTTGGGTTATTTGGGAATGAGACACCTATACACACACCTATATACACACATACACACATACACACACACACACACACACACACACACACACACACACACAAGCACTCATCAGAGTAGGTCGTTTTCTCGTCGCTTTCCCTTACCCTGCAAAAGATAGACAGGGTTTTACCTAGTTTCCATGGCGTCGTATAGAAAACAGCATATTTTCATACAATTACGCAGCACTGTCAGATATATTGCAGTGCTTGATTTCATTATCATTTCGTTTTCTTATCCACAAATTGTCTGAGTCTGAGTGAATAAAATTGTCAATTAAACTTTAAAACTATCAGTTGTACAATATAAGATTTCTCTGTGATTTCTAGCCACTTGATGAGTGCCTTCTTGAGCGAGTCTAGTTATCGCATTTTCTAATATATATAGCTATGTATCTATGTATGTATGTATGTATGTATGTATGTATGTATATATGTATGTATGTATGTATGTATGTATGTATGTATGTATGTATGTATGTATGTATGTATGTATGTATGTATGTATGTATGTAAGTATGTATGTATGTATCTAGATCCATCCATCCATCCATCCATCCATCCATCCATCCATCCATCCATCCATCCATCCATCCATCGATATATATATATATATATATATATATATATATATATATATATATATTATATATAGTGGACGATAGTCGAAGATTTTTTTCAGAAAAATTTGTTTCCTGTCTAGGCATTTTATAAAAATCTCACATTTTTCGAAAATTATCAAGTTAATTTAGAGGAAAGTGTTTGTTTTTTTTAACAATAATTTCAAGTAGTATTTTTTGAGTATTGTATGCTCTACCCCAGCCCATTATGCCATACCGGTAAATGGATCATTACAGTGCGTCGTTAAAACCCAATATATAAAAAAAAAAAAATGGAATTGACAAGGGCATTATATCCCTGTTGAAACAAAGTTCTTGTCATCACATTCCAAAGTCTATAAAATATATTTAAATATTTACGAGTTCTCTCAACACAGGAATTAATATGTTCTTTCCACCGTAAGTGATTGTCCATCATTATTCCAAGGTATTTTACTCTGTTCTTCTTTTGAATTTTGTAACCATCACATACTTTGTCGACAGTGCAATTCATATTATGCAATTTCAATTTATGTTCACCTGGAGGGTGGGTTTTGGATGTAATTGTGAAAGGTAGATACACAGTTTTTGTTTTATTGAGCATTAGTAAGTAGATTATTGTTGAGCCTGTTATAATAAATGATTCTAAGAGATTGATTAGCCTTTCTATAAACATTATTTCAGTTGAAATTTTTGAAAACAAATGCCGAGTCATTGGCATATGTCACTATAAGACTGTCAATATCAAGATTACATGTCATTGATATAAATATTGAACAGAATTGTTCCTAAAACTGTTCCCTGTGGTATTCCATATTCAATTATTCTTTTTGAACTTATATTTGAATTTATTTTTACAGCTTGTTCTCGACCTGGAAGATAACTTTTAAATAAGGCAAGCGCTAATTCCCTTACACCAATTCTTTCTAATTTAAATAACAGTCTACTATGATCCACCGTATCGAACGCTTTGGCTAGGTTTAAAAATATAGCTACCAAGTTATTGTTTTTATCGAATAAATCAAAAATATGACTAGTTATTTTATGAATTGCATCGTTGGTACTACGGCTCGACCTGAAACCAAATTGATTAAGAGAGATTATATATTTTTCCAAAAAAGATGTTGATCTGATTTTAATACATTTTTCTTTCAATTCAATTCAAATCAATTCATTCGATTTTCAATTATTGTAATATCGGAGTGAATTCAATATGGAGTAAATAAACAGCAGGCTGTCAGTCGTGTCTCAGATTGGCCATGTCGCCGACTTTAAAGAACAAGCAGCAAGCCAAACAAACCAGCCTGTCGACAATTTGTATCTATGATATAATGTCTGTCTCTGTCCATGTCTTAACAATATATATCATCATTCAATACAACATGAACCCTTCACGGACCTCACAAACTCGCATTTCATTTCATTGACTCCCATTTCTCATTATTTACGCCTGCCGACTACCCTAATAATTTCAACAATAGGAACAATCAATGAAGACAAAATATAAACTACTGAGACAAGTGGTCGAGTGGCTAGCACACTGAAGCGTCATTCAGGAGACCGGGTTTCCCGCCATGGTCGATCACCCAGACGGGTTTTTTTTCGTAGTTTCCCTCTGTCATTCAGATTAATACTGGGATGGCTCCTCAAGAACAAACCTCAATCGACTCCTTCTCACTATCCAAAACTACCTAATAAAATAACCTTCCACCTCGCCATCTCATTCATCATTCACCAACAGATCTTAGTCATCAATACAGTGTGTCATTGAACTCAATATAAATAAAAATACAACAAAAAATAACACAAACTGAAACAAAGAATATATAATCAAAATAATACGTTTATGATTTTACTGTATTGGTTTTAATGAAGCACTGTACTGTTGACTACGATCTATTGGCGTTGGTGAATGATATATGAGATGATGGGATGAGAAAGAAGGTTTTTTTATCAAGTGTTTTTGAATAGTGCGAAATAATGCAAACTCGGTGCCTACATAACACACCACTGGTATTATCAGTCTTTTAAAAATAATATCCACATTTTCTGAATATTACTTAACAAATTATCATTTCGAAATAACTGCTGTGAACTGGGACACGTCTGGTTACCTCGAGTACATGCATATGGTATGCATGTTCTGTTTTCGTAGAAGCCACATAAAGAATCATGTCCACCATTCCAGACGTTTCTAGGCTCCACAATAGTTCATCGTGCACACTGGCATCATTGTCAGGCCGTTTCTCAGCTTCTGGATCTGCTGGCACTGATAATATGTTCCGCAAAACTACCAGACAACGCTCAATACAGATGCCATCATCGTCGTCACGCTCGCCTACTTCCTGAAGAAACAAAATACTAAGCTATCAGAACTGCTCAAAAACATAGAAATTGTACTTCATTAAAGCATTGTCAATTAAATTTCTCAAAATTAAATGAAGAAAGTCAACAGTTATCATAGTGCTCTCTTAGAACTAATCATATGCCTACTTAACAACCAAATGTAGATTATCAAATGACTTATTGGATGACCAAATCATTAGCATGTTCTGAAATCAAGAAAAGGGCATGATTGTGCATTTTGTGACTAAAGCATGAAACTTTCAGGACTTGTTAATGACAAAAAAAAACATGATTTTGGATATGGACGTCGGCTGGATTCTGACCCCGGGGGCGGTATGCCGCCCCCAATCGTCACTACGCGCGCGCTTGGTTTTCATTCATTATCTCATTAACTATATATGCCACAGAAAAATGTTGAATATTAAACAAAAGAAGAAGAGTGGTTCTTCGTGACAATATATAATTTTTGAGGATTGAGCCAACCATGTTGGAGAAAAAAATGTTAAGCAAAATTACTACATCTCAGATTTTCAGTTTTTGCTCAAGAAAAGTTGAAAAAATGAGAACTCATGATTTAAAAAAAATAATGTTTGTGCCCTTCATTATTAACGCTTAATAGTATATATATGATCTGTTGCATTGACGCAATTAGTTGTTACACAAATAATTATTGAACATGCTGAAGTGCGGCCGTGAGAGCGTCCGCCGCCGCTCGTCCCTTCCCGTCTATCGTCTAACCCGTGCTATACGTGTTCTCGCTGTCTCGCTCAGCCAGTCAAATTATCCTAGTCATTGTATTTAAAACATTGAATTTCTCACTTTCATGTTTTAATATTATGACTTTTAAAAAAATGTGTCACTTGTTAAGTCTTCCTTAGATTTATGTAGGTACCTCAATTAGAGCTGATAATTTGATCTTAGAAAGTGATGTAAGTTCTACGGTCAATAACCAATAATCCTCTAAAAGTATATTTAGGAGTGAATTAAAAGTATATCAACATCTTTGATATTGGTAGCACCAACATATACGGTAGGTAATGAATAATTGTTCATATCTAAAATATTCAATCCCAGATTGTCGAAACTGTGCTGATTTTGTGGCCAATCACAATTTTTTCACAATATGATAATAAATGTAGAGAAATGTAAAAAAACATCAATTTTAACTGAGAATAAAATCTTCTGCTCATTTCAGCTCCCCCTCCCTCCCCACCTTCTCCGTACATGAACATAACATGCAAATTGTTTCAAGTATTTTTTTTAAATAATAGGCCTAAACTGGCACATGCAGCGCAGTGGTTGACGCACTCGCTTCATGTGATCCGGGAGGTGAAGGGGCATATCAGACCTGGTTCGATCCCCGTCACCGTCCATCTTTTGAGTTTTTTTTTCTGGTTTACCTCTGTAGTCTAGGCTAATGCTGGGATGGTTCCAACAATATAGGCCACAACCGCTTCCTTCCCGCTATCCATCCCAATACTTAAGAAACCTCCATTTCATCATCCCATTATATCATTAATCATTCATACGACACCAATATATCTTAGTTATCATCATAGTGTGTCGTTAAACCCAATATACAAAAAAATAATGAGTACAGTTATAATTAAAGTGCAGTGAACGGTGACAGTAAAATTCATTTCTTCAACCATAATGAGTTCACACCTTCCCACACTTTTTCCAAAAATAACTCTGTATGGGTGAAACACATCGATATTGTATGTGTTGCTTTACCGTTAGGATTCACTACAGCGAAGCTACCTATGTATAGCCTGAGCGCAGACACCATGCGGAAATCCACTATTCATCAAGTAAAAAACAATAATAACCAGGTACCAGTAGGGCTATGGCATTCAACAATTAGAATGTAGAAGTGAGATGAGGAAGACACATTACCTAGGTATATAGATGTTGACTGATATGGACAGGTGTCCGTATGCTGATAAGTGTTAGTTAATTCTAATTAATTTGAAAATGTGTATTTTTAGCATCAATGAAAATGAATATATTTCAGGATTTGAATATCAGATATTACTTGTTACAAATGGGGTACTTTCAATATTTATCTCATCCCCTTTTGGATGAAAATGAACGCAAAAAAAGACGAAATAGGACTTTTTTCTGATTTTTCATTTTTTTCAGCGTGGGAGACAAAAATCGTAAAACTCATGGGTAATTGTTCACAAATTGATCTAGTTGTTGACAGAATTCTGATTTTTGGACCTTTTCTTGGAGAGAATTAACCTCAAAATTGACAACAAGCCATTATTAACCTTGATATTTGACCCCAAACATAGATAAGGACTTGATAATAATTATTGAACAACAGAGTGTTCTAGAAGGAATGGAACATTTTGAATTGTTAGCATTTACTGGACTCTGATATCTCGAACAGTTACCACAGATGCTTAAAGGAACTATATTTGCTATTTGGGCTTAGAGCCAAACTTCAATGCCCCATACCTTGGGAGTGGTAGGCCTACACACCAAGTTTTTAGGATAAGTGTTTTTTAGCTCAAAACAGAATTCCAATAAGCATGAAAAATAAGTTGAGAATCTAAATTCCATGAGCAACCAATTTGATGAAAATTGGGTGATTCTTCATGGAATGACCATTTCAGATTCTCAGAAGTATTAAAATAATAAAGGAACTACCAAGGAAGTCACACTCCTAGTAAAAATATGAATAATATCAACTAGTACAACCAACCTTCGAAAGACAACGGCTCATGTGTCCTCCAAGTATAGACCACACTTTACAACTGTCTTTTGCAAATTCTTTTTTATATTTTTGCAAATAACTCAAAATTTGTAGATAATAGTTCCGAGCGGTTTTGTCTGTTGGAATTTGCTCTTTGAACAACATCAGCACAGGACTAGTCAAATTCACCAACAGCCTGATGGATTACAAAAAAAACAATGAAAATGAATACTGGTTAAAAAGAGTCACTTCATTTGAGAATGTTAAAAGGCTCCTAAAACTTGACTGATCAAGCTTGGGTGAACAGTTGACATCACGGTTAAACATACCACAATCTTGGATCGCAACTCAAGTTCAACTTTCATAATTTATCAAATCGTCCAAAGCTCAAGCTCGTCATCAAGAATGTATCGTCCCCCAAGCTCGTCTACCAAGCTTTTGGTGGCCTTTAATATTTTGTGGAAAAATTAACTTGACATCAAAGTTAAGCAAATTGTTCTCAGCCTGAGGACTACAACTGAAAAATGTAATGTATGGAGATATAAAAATCAGATTCAAAACTGAAACATTCAATAGTAGAATTGATATTGATAGTATTTGTACTCCATTAGTAGTAGCCAACAGGGCATTATTGTCCAAGTGCTTTTATTGCTAAAATATTTGGGATGAGAAATCACAATTATAAAGGTATGGTATTGATGAAAGTGAAACCTCTATCGATTGTTTTTCAGGAGACCAGAGAAATAGAACCATCCATGCAGGAAAACGATCCATCCAGTAAAATTTAACAGTGATCATATGGGAGCTGGATGAGAAAAGAATACATACATAGAGGAATACAATGGATCCAGGAAAAATGCATCGAGGTTTCACTGAATATTCACATTACTGTAATAGGCCTATAATGAATACTGGAGTATTGGTATATTAGAACAGTTCCACCCAACACAGAAAAGTGGAACAAAACTGAATAACTTATCATTTTATTACTGTAGGCTAGATAGGCCTATGGTAAGGTACTTGACTCTTCGTTCACATTAGACTTACCGAATTGTTATGTCAAACATTTCCCGGTTACATACTTCCATAATATGAACTAGATCTTTCTCCAAAACTTCGTTCTCTCCAAGCAGGCGCCTGACCTCAAAAGTAGTATCATCGTGGCGTAAGTAGCGCATTAGATCTTTGGCACTCTCTGTTCAAAAGAAATAACAATGATGTATAAGTCATTTAAAACAAGTTACCAAAATGGTATATATTGTAAAAAATAAGCGAGGAACATTATTTGACAATACATGGGCCTAGCAGCACTTATATACCAACAATAATAGAGTTTACCCCCGTATAACCTAGCAGTTGGTGGGGTCATTTGGCAAACAATAATATTCAATCATAGAGTTCACCAGGAATGGATCAATGAACAATGAACAGTTCAATGAACAATATGGAATACAATTCAACTGTTTTCAATTTTCTTTGTCTAAAAACGAAGAAAACCCCAAGAATTGTCCGCATCAAGAACTTTTAAAGGAACTGTTACATATAACGCACAAGTTCCTTTTTTATCTGAGGAACTAGGAACTCAACTTGGTTCCTTTTATAGGCAAGGAACTAAACTTTTGCTCAGTTCCTTTATTTTAAGAACTTATCCAACTCAGGGCATACACATGTGTGACCACCCAACTTGATACTGTATTGGTCTGAGGCGTAATAGGTTGCACCACTTTTAAAAAGAGAACATTTTGAAATGTTTTTAAAAAAAATGTAAGAGAAACCTAAAAGAGAAAAATTTTAAAAAATACTTTCCTCGAGTAAATTAAAATTTTAACAGAGTTGAAAAATAATAATGACACACATTAGGCCTATTATTCAGATGAAAAAGTTTCAGAAAGTTTCAGAAGGCCAAAGTTTCAGATAAATTCGATCAGCCATTTGAATGCTAGTGCAGTCAGTAAGGGTAAAAATTCACCAGAATATTGCATTTCAGGTTACTACCACGAAATTTGGTACATAGTTAGAGAAAATACCATCACAATTCCAAATCAACTGGGGGGAATAGCCAAATTCGTCCAGGTTCCCCCAAAAACTGCCCATAAAACAAGGCTAGTTTTGGTGCAGTCAGTATGCGAACAAATTCACCGGAATATTGTATTTTCGGTTACCTGCACAAAATTTGGCACATACCGGTAGCTAGAAAATACCATCAAAATTCCAAATCAACCAGAGGGGCAGTAGCGGCTGGTGTACTTTGAATTAGGTGGGGCGCAATCAAAGAGATAAGCCCAATTTCATACGTTTTGAAATGAACTATTCATTGTATGGAGTATATCCAATAATCATATATAACAACACATCTTATATACTCAAGGGTGAGTGTATGTATTATGTATGTATCACTATGAAATAATAAACATCTATCTATATTATATCCAATTTGAATCGCGGATGGTCAGTGGTATTATTATACGACGTATGCGCTCGTGTATTTGATCAAATAGAGCTATAAATATGAAGCTGCTAGATTAATAATACATATGGAAACATTGTTCACAGTAGTCTGGGTTCATCTATGAGAATGGTCTTCTACCCAAACCTCCTAAATAATAGAATAATAATAGTACAAATTAACATGAATAAGCGAGTAATAGGAATATATTGATGGCAAGACTCTACCTTGTATTTTTATTCTCAAGTCCGTCGTTTTTGTAAAAGAGAATTTTAAACTATTTCAATGTAACCATGAAATCCACCAACATGATACACGACGTCATAATGACTTGCGTGTGGACAAACATAGACTTATAAGAAAGGACCGCAATATTCAATGTCACGGTTTTATAACAACCTACCAATAGACATCAAGTCGATATCCAGCATGCCTGTTTAAATCCAGTCAAGAAACAGTTATGTGAAAATGCTTTTTACTCTGTTGAAGATTTTTTAGCTTTCAGCTAATCTTGAACAATGCTTATTAAATGCATATTTGTAATTCATGACGTATATCATACTGTTTGTACAGTCTCCGATGATGAAAACCATTATCATTATTATTATTATTAAACTAGTCTCGAAAATTTTGTCACCCTCATCATTACGGTTACTGCTATTAGGCCTATAATGGTTTATTATCAACATTATTGTGTCATATCTCTGATAATTTTCATGTTTTACCGTACATGAGAAAATGATATTTTTTGACCGCCATTTTGATAGAAAAAAGGGTAACCAAGGTCAGGGGTAGCTTGCCCCCCAGTTGATTTTGAATTGTAATTGTGTTGTCAAGCCCACTACCAAATTTCATACTGGTAAGCAGAAATGTAATAATTTTACACTAACTGACTGCACTAGGCCTACAATGAAATGTATTAAGGATTCTCAAAAAATATGACAATAAACGTTGAGCCTATTATTATTATTATTATATTATTATTATTATTATAAGTTAACTTTTTACATCAATAAAAGCTATTGAGAAAGCTATTGAGAAAAGCAACAGGTATTTATAAACTATTTGTTTTCAATTGTAAGACTATTAAAATGAGTAACAAGTGAAACACGAAGGCATTGACTTTATAATAACTACGTTAGGAAACTTGCAAACTCAATGACGAAGGCAGTGACAAAATTGTTTCAAACTCTAGATGAAGGGCCCTACATATCTTTCTATCACATTTCACATAAAATATAAATAAAGGCCTACCTAGGCCTATATTGATCATCCAACAACACATATGCTGCATACTACTAGTATCTATTATAGATTCCCACCACACAAATTAGCTGCTGCAGTAGAAATAATATTCATTTTTTAACCAGATTGTGGTGGAAACCGGCATGTTTTTATGGAAATAATCATCTTTTAATTTCAATTGAACATGTTAGGCTCAATACATTAATTTATTTGTACCATAGAGAACGACTTGTGAACCTACACAGTTGCCAAACTGTGGTCAAAGCTATCATTCTGTCAAATTCTTCCGTGTTGATAAGAAATGTGGTTAGTCTCTCCAATCTTCAGTAGGATCTTCGGTTCTCTCTGATTAAAAATCACAAAGAAAATTGCCAGGGATAATGGATCTTAATTATATCCATGAATACTGGCTTCCAAGGGGTAGACCCTAGATCTATGCAGCAGCTTGCCTAGTTGAGCATGCAGCCTACTTAGGTCATTGAATTTGTAGTTGCAAAATCAATGCTTAGGCCTAGCCATTAAACATCATTGGCCCAAGATATTTAGTCTAGCTTATGGCCTATAAGACTGGATCAAGCCCAAAGTACTGTACTTCAATGATATGTATTGATATCTCACCAAGACAATGAGCTTCATGAAGGTAGTATTTGTTGCCATCAAAATACCCAATGGAACTGCAAGTGGCAGAAAGATCCGCAGAAAGTCCACCCGGAGTTGACATTGCAAGCAGCCCGAGATCAAGATCAGTTTACAGAGAAATATCTACGGAACAAAATAGGCTAGGTGGTTATATAAGCTTGGCCAGACAAAGGCCTAGCCTAGGGCCGTTGGCTGGAACAGGCTTGTTTGTGAAGACGATGTTTAGGCTCGGCCTACGGGCCTAGGCCTAACTTGGCAAGTCGACATTCAAATCACCATCACTTCATGTTGGCGGAGGTCTAAGCCTAGGCTTCGGCAAATGTTACTCTTGACACTACTGTAGCACGGTATAACAAGTATACCTAAAGCTACGCTTGAATCAATCAAAAGTCGTTTGACACAAAAACTGCGAATACGCCTAGGTCGATTGCAGAGGTCAATAGCAAGTTGATAGACTTGCCTCGCAAAATAATATGACAAGAGGTGTCTGGTCCGGTAGTGCCCATTAAGTCACACTCACATTTACGCGGCAAGAAATTTCATCGTGATACTATCCACGGACCACGGCACGGGTGAAACTGTTGTCATATGTCAAAGTGAAACCAAAGACCTTAGTATCTAACTTCGTTAGGTTAGGTTTTGGCCACCACGGGCGGCGCTTAAACAACGAGCGGGTCAAGACAGGTAATTTTCCCGCTCATCAATTCAATTTCAGTTTCATTTGCATTTTATACACGCATAACATGAGAAACATGATACAAAAATACAAAATACAAGATAATAATAAACATTTAGAATTAAGATGTGTGAAGCCCGCGTAAGGATGATACCGAGGATAATACCGTGTGTGCAGGCTAGCTAAAGACATTGACAAATAATAAATTCAGCAGACAAACATTTACAATGGACGAATATACAAAGACGATTAAAATACACTCAAAATTATTATCAAAATACATTCACAATTAGGCCTGTCATTTATTTAAACAAAATGGTTCTATTGAAGATAAAGATTAAATGACACTTGAGAGGAAAAATAATTGACTTTTCACCAAAATGTAGTCGAAGTAGCAAGCTCATATTCATCTTAAGGCGGGCAAGAGAGCATTTTCTCCCAAAAATGATTTTTCATCTTTTAATTTCATGAATGAAGTTTTTGTAGATTCATGACTGAAAATAGTACAAGTTCAATATAACTATCTGGTATACGTATCCATGAAAATGAATAATGATTATTATTTTGTTCTTCTTCTTATTTATAATCAAATGTTCATTCATTACCCAAATTTCCATATTTTATTAACTACTATGAAAGCTGAACTTTATATGATACAGTTCTTGTGTTGGTGGTTTTGGATTCAGCAAAGACTGGGGAATTCATTTTTTATGGCTTGGTGTAGACTGTTGTTTTCATTGGAAAAGAAGGTAGTCACCAATATTTGAAAATAACATTCTTTACATTGCCTTTTACTGTTTGCTAACAATTGTTAACATTAATTCCTCAAAACTATACTTTTTCTTGTCCGGGTACACATATTTTCTGCAATTTTTGTGTTTAAGAGCTGAAATTTTCAACATACTGATAGATAGATTTACCATAACTGGTGTGCTGGAAATTTAGTTTTTTTAAATTCGTCTGAAAATAAAAAAATATTGTTCGATTGAATGTGACATAAAATTTAGTCGTTGCTCAAAAACATTGAAACGCCGCAAAAAAAATTGGCCAGCAAAAAAATCATACACACCAGTTGTTAAAAATGTACCTTTGTACTCACACAAAAAGTTGCGTCACTATAACTTACGGGAACTCTTTAGGAAAGTGTACCTAAAAATTAGTACGGTATTTTAACATTGTCAGTATAGGGCTCTTTTGTCCCGCTTAAGTGTTGTAAGTTCAGCAAAAAAAATATGAGTCTTTCTATGATTTGTATTCAAGAACATACTTATTTATTAAGGTTCAAAATCAATTTCCTCATCGTAGAATTATTTTTAAAATTATATTTTTACTGGACCAAACGATGAAATGACTCCAATTACACCTTAATATGACTTAATTGGACTCAATATACTCAATATTTGTCTCAATGACACTTTAATATGACTTTGACTTTATGACTTGACATGATACTATTACTATTGTGCGTGCTGCTTCACTCCACATTATTTTAGCATCTTCTTGCGTGCTTTCTTATCGGCAAAAATATCGATAACTCAGTTATTTTTCGAGTAATTTCAGATAATGTTAAAATTCGAGAGGTTTTTTCAGCTGTATAAATAGGTCTCTTTCATTACTTTTCGGTAATCGTTGAAACGTATTTCTGATGATACAGCATGGGCCCCCCATGACCGTAGGCCCCGGGGCGGCCTCCCCTTTGGTAGTTACGCCACTAGCCATCAGCTTTAATTTCTTGACAGTCACATATGCATTCCCTAGTGCAATTATATGAATGTAATTTTAAAATTTTGGAAGGATCTGGCTGAGTTTTTATATACATTACAAAGATATTGTTTTAGTATTATTTAATGTCGAAAGATTATCATCTAACCACTTACGCACACGTTTTAGCATTTTATTTGCGTTTTCAAAAGCTAGATGCCAATTCACGTCCGAGAAAATCAAAACTGTATCATCAGCTTACGTCAGTATATTACCGTTAATTTGAATGTCACACAGATAATTTATATAAATGGTGAACAGTATTGGCCCAGTTCGTAATAAATAATAGTTCCAATATTTGTAGACGGAAAAAATCATTCAACCCCTCAACATTTAGCTTAAACCATTCATTTGAGATTTAAAAGAAAAAAGTAACCCATGCAACCCCACTCAGAAACTCGAATTGTTTAAAGGTGATTTTAGTGGCGTGGGCTACGCTGTTAATGTTCATTTCCTGTTTTGACCTGCTCATCTATCGATAATTATCTCTAATCCTGTTTATTGTCATTTAACTGCATTACAATGTGTATGGATCAGAATTACATATACAATGACACGATGTACACGCCGGAACCAATTCTTCGTTTCCCGCTTATCAGTTCGTAATAAATAATAATTCCAACATCGCTAGATGAAAAAAATCGATCAACCCCTCAACATTAATTTAATAATTTGAGCTAAAACCATTTATTTAAGATTTAAAAGAAAGAGTAACCCATGTAACCCTATAGGCAGAAACAGGGACGTTGTAAGGATTTGTGTATTGAGGTTACAGGTTACATAAATAAAATGACCGCCTGCTGGACACCAGCCGCGCGCAAAAAGGGGGTCAGGGGCGCTGAAATCCCCCAGCAGAGCCCCGCAGGGAATTTTTGAAAATATAAACATTTTTAAAGTGATTTTTGTTATTCACAAGTGGTTTTGGAGTCTCTTACTTGAATCATCATGGACATTTTCGAAGTTATACTTTTGCGATTTTTCCCAACAAAACCATGCAGGGAATTTTTTGAAATAGGCCCAAGTCATTTTTGCTATTTACAAGCAGTTTTGGAGTTCAATGATTGAATCATTGTGGACATTACCAAAGTTATTCTCAATATTATAATCATTATGGACATTTTCGAAGTTATTTTCGCGATTTCTCACAGCAAAATTCCCAGCAGTGATTTTTTTTAAAGGTCATGTTTAAGTAATTTTTGCGATTCGCAAGTAGTTTTGGTATCTAATAATTGAATCATTATCGAAAAGAAAAAAAAGGAAGTGTAATGGATAGGCTTACAGCCTACTGATATAATTCATATTAATAAGCAATAATATTTTATTGTGTGTTTATTCGTAGGTCAGCATTATATATTTTTAGGAGGTAAATTATTGGGGGGCGCAAATGTTACCAATGAAAAGTAACATGATTCCGTTAGAAGTTACTGCTTAATAATAGGAACACGTTCCCATGAAGGTTTCTGAAAAAAAAACGCTCTCCTTTCGTTGAGTTCTCTGAAACGTGACAACTTGATCAATCTTGATCCCTCAATAATATTAGGTGTCTGCTGACTATTATTTACACTTCAAATTAAATGATAATATAATAATTAGGTTGTACCAAAAACTAGAAGGGAACGGCAGTATAGAATTTGAAAACAATCAAGTCATCAACAGCTTTTCATTTATCAAACATTCAAATTTGTTATGATCCAATAAGAATAACACGGCAGTAAAAATTATTCTGAAAAATACGTTTTTGACCAGCACAAAATTGATGTATAGCATACTTTCCGACTATATATTTATGACGTCACGTGATCGGTGCGCATCTGGTGGCAGTTCATGGTGAAATTTTTTCGAACAAACAAATCAACATGCCCACCACTAAACATTGCCGTTATGGTATTTACAATTTAGCGATTCTCGTTATCCCTATAAAGTTCATGTCTGGAGTTCATTCTATAAGCTTTTAGTATTTTAGTTTATTTAGTATTTACACATATTTGTGTGAATTAGGTGACCCGTTTTTGAGAAAATAACCAAAAGTCCCTAACCTAACCAAAAGTTGTAATTTCCTCCACAATAATTATTAATTAGTGCTTTGTTGTAAAATTCTCATTCATGAATCTTGAAACATTTTCCTGGTATGAGTAGTTGAAGCAAAGATCGCCATGCAACTCTTCCAGCACTTTTACATAGAACGTTTAACATTGCTATGCAAACTTATCCAACTTTTGACTTAGAGAGATCTTTATTTATACATGCCAAGTACAGTAAAAAGGTCGAGGTTCGGTCTTACAACCGTTCTTCTACCTAACCTTATCCTTAATGCTAACAAATTTTAATACAGGCAATTTTCATTGAGCCTTCTCGTTGTGAACTTTTTGTATGTGATGAATTACCATGGTAAGAAACATAATAATTTGTGAAAATATTTGAAAAAGTGAAATTTGGTAAGTATAATAAGTAGTGCACCACATATTTTGAATTTTCAAGAAAAATCGGTCCAACCATTGGTAAAATATAAAAAAATAGTAATACATCCACAGTTGAAAGCTCAGTTAGTATACTAGCACCTCAACAATCTTTGTTCAATACTGATGCAATAAATAAAAATATAACTGAATTTAGTATTTACTTTTACAGTATTTACACCACACAGGCACGGATTTCACACGGATGCACAGCCAGTTCATGTTCATTATGCAGCACATTAATTTCTATTTTGGTAAAGCCACAAATAAAAATAATATTACTTCCTTTCATTTTAGTGCTCATTTGGCTTCTGTAATATCTGTTGACAAGATAATTATTACGTATATTCGTATACATTTTTCCAAGACAATAATAATAATAAAATATGTTTGAGCAAACTTACCATAAAAATATTTATTCAGGCCTATATCACCATCTCAGGCATATTAGAATATTCCAGGTATCTAGATTAATTATTTTCACTAATCTTTGCAAGAAATAGGCCTATGCCAACAATTTTCAAGTTACCACCTCATCGGCATTTACACATTGCTGACCGTCTAATATCGTTATGGCCGATAAATAATTTTCCATAAAACTGGCAAAGAAAGTTTTATTGCATACAAGGAATAATAGTGTGTGGGCTATTGAATATCAACTGAGTTGTGAAATTCAACAATTGCTAGTCGAGAAATAATTCATCTTTTCAATGTAGTTTGTATAAATAATTGAATATACGGTGCAAGTCGCCATGTAATATATCGAGTAACAGGTTCCGACCTCCTCTCAAGAAACTTTGCAATGGAGAAATACAGCCAACATCTCACTTGAATTATGAACTGCCCCTGATTAGAAATGAAATAACTTTTCATGTTAGTTAATGTTCCAGCATACAAAATTATGTTGTAGAATAGAATATTGTACATCTTCATGAAACAAAATATGATTTGTAGTCTGCCTGTCAGGTGTGCATCACATCCGGGACCAAGTGAAAGTAGCTGCCAAGAGGACCAAAAATATAAACCCAACTAAATTCAGCATTTGCCAACTTTAAATTGGTCCCATTTGCAAATAAAATTACTCAATTAACGACAGTATGTTTACTTTTTATATTATTAAGGGCAGTCAAAATAGGAATGCTCATTTTATTTTGTTCAATCTTACATTACTATGTATTAACCATTAGGTATTTTAAAAAACCTTAACATTACATGGTATAACAATATTTGCCGAGCAACAAGGAATTGCTGAATAGCAAGGCTAGTGGATAGCGTATCAAGAAGAGGTGTCTGGATGAATAAAACACAAAACAAACAAATTTGTTTCTACTTGTAACAACTTCACTGTAAAATGATCACTTCTCTGCTACCTATGTTCCCAATGACCAGCATAAAACAATCACTTAAATATTCACTCTTAATTATATCAAAGTACTCGGTCAACAAAATTGTTTGATGTACACGTCGTAAGACATTGCAGCCAACGAAGACACTGTTATGTCAAGATCTGTAAAGTCCAACGACACCAGCAGCGGCATACAAAGACTTGCAAACTGACTGTTTTGAGTGAGAGGTTAACTGCAATAATTAGACCCAGACACCCAAGTTAAATTGATGTATTCTTTAGGTAAAAGCTATTATACACCAATATACTCTATATTATTTGCCCAAACTTTCCTTTTCCTCCAACTCATCACAGGATATTCATGCAACATACTGGATGTGGTACTGATACTGGCAGGAGCCCTTGCAAAGTTAATTTAAGAACAAGAAAGTCACAGTGCTCAATCACTTGATGAAAAAACCAGCAGCCATACTACTCTGATACAGATATGAATCCAAAAAAATGCATGGGAAAGTTTTACACACAAATAAGATACACTATACAGGTAGAATAATTAATATGTTGTGAATACTGATACGTACAATTGAATCATCACGCCCACACCTACAGCATGGACGTACAAGGTGGTGTTAAAAAAATGGGCCAAATAAGACAGGCATACTCCAGTATGAATGGTATGAGGTATAAGCCTACCTAAATATTGAAGGCAAACCTAATTGGACTCACAAGGTGTCATTCTACAAACAACTAGAGTTCATAGAAGTGCAATATTACAGGCTGAAAATCATTTCAAGAAGAAGGTTTCTTGAATGAAGAGCTGGATTAGAAAAACAATATTTAGGTCACAAAGATAACTCTCGAAACAAATTATTCAATTTTATTATAATATATCAACTGATTTTACAATGAGCTCCGAACTTTGAACTCGCATATATCAACATTTAAAATGTTGAGACAAGTCCAGTTCACGTATAAACTCTTTAAATATTTATATTACATCATTTGCAGAACACATTTTACAGTCATTGACTCATTGTTCCAACGTCCACACTCTAGGAATTCTGAGAGTCTGCAATGCATAATATTTGATATTTCACTTGAAACACTCGTGAAGAAATGATATCTTAAAAGAGCTGCTCACTTCTTGGCAAGTTCATTTGAAAGCCAGTCAAGTCCTTCGTAAAGACCATGTCCCTGTGTTGCACACGTTGCTTGAATATACCACTGAAAAAGAAAAAGCAATTGGTCACACTTTACAACCTACTGTGCTACACTTATATTACTGATTTTGAAGAGAAATTTCATCAATTGCTCAATTATTTTCAATAAGGTAAGAGATAGTCATATCAAAATTCTAAATTAAGGTATGGTTACAAACACACGTTCAATGCCATTGATCAATAAGGTGAGGAGTTCAAGCAACATGAGTTGGTTGCAACCCGTCACAAAAGAGAGGCAAATTGGGCTTCAATTTGTATCATCTTTTCCCAGGTAGTAAAGAATTTGCAATATTGAAGTATGATAATCGTGACGAGGTAGAGTACCAGCTGAGATCAACAACATATTCTCGGAAGTCGTAGTAACGTTGGCTCTCAGCTCAATTTTTGGGGATCGAACACACCGTGGTCTCAACATAGTTATTTGATGATCAATTCATCAATTCGATCGATTTTGTCGTAGCAACGTTGTAACGCGCTCATGTGTACGACAAATGTTGCGCACCGTTGTACCGACCTCGAGATACCTTAGTCGTATTGATGACGACTTTTTGATGTCCTAGCAGCGTTGTAACGAACTTATCTGTACGACAAACGTTACACACCGTCGTTCCTGCCTCGAGATGCTTCAGTCGTATTGACGAAGGCTTTACGATGTCGTACCAGCTTTGTAACCCTCCCGTCTGTAAGACAAGTGTTACGTATAGTCCTTCGAGATGCTTCAGTCGTATTGGCGAGGGATTTTCTATATTGTAACAGCGATGTGACCTGCTCGTCTGTGTGACAAATGTTACATAACGTCTGTATGACAAATGCTACACACTGTCGTACCGACCTCTAATTGCTTCTGTTGTGTCGATGAAGGCTTTTCGATGTCATAGTAGAGTTGTAACGTGCTTGTCTATACGACAAATATTACACATCGTTGTATCAACCTCGAAATGCGTTAGTCGTAGCATTGAGGGCTGTTTTATGTCGTAGCTGCGTCGTAACAAATGTTATCCATCGTTGCATAGATCTTGAGATACCGACTAATCATAGCGATTAGAGCTGAAACACAACCTAGCTCCAAGTCCGTGAACCAAAAAGACATGGTTGTGTAGCTAAATTATAGTTCAAGTTCCCAGTTTTACGACACGTGTAAAAAATCCTGTCTACTTTGCGATGCATGTAGAAACATTCATTATTTGATGAGCGTAAGCAAAGATTTCCACTTGGTCCAAGAAGTACCTTTCTATTCTTTTTGTATGCGCTCCACGTCAGAATGTTTGTCTGATCAATATGACTTTTTTGTAGATGCATATAGGCCTCCTTATCCAACTTGGAACTGTACAGTTTTGGGGACTCGCAGGTCAAATGGTTAGTACAATCTATTTTTTTTTTTTGACAAGCAGAGGTACAAATCCGATCTGTTCAGTTCTTGGTCATGATTGATTCGACCACTTTTGGGAGAAATAATATTTCTGAATAATTTCCCAAAAATTGAAAAGAACAATCTTAGAAAAAATTTAAATTCCTACTGAATGTTGATACTACGTTGATTCACTGTAATGAAGTTGTACATTGATTGGAACAGGCGTTTAGAAAAGATCGAACATAATAGTTTTTCAGCCCGATGTTTAGATGAGTCTTTCTTTTCACCTATCAGTACATTTTCATGTTGAGAATATCTTGTTTATGTAAACAAACATTCAAACTATTGTATAGTTAGATCTTACAATTCCATTATCTTTCTGCCTGCATATTTTTCCTAATGGAAAAAAGTTTGATGGAGACTGCCATTGTCAATATCAATGCATAGGGTAGACCTGCAATCGCCCATACTGGCCGTTAAGTGACATAACTTTCGCTCTATGGCGCTTCTGTTGACCGAATTCCACGAGTATTTGGTACAACGCTGTGCATCTCTCTTTGTCAAACGCACATTTCTTGGTGTATCATTCATTATCGCTGTTTTTTTTCTTGCATAAACATGAGTAAGATTGGATGGCTGAACAAAGAATGCAGAATTGACTCGGTAAGTCAACATTAATGAGAGTTGGGTTTGGCAATGATTGAAGTAAATAAAAGCGTTATTTGCACATGCCAAAAAAAAATGAAACGCTTTCTGTGGGGCAAAGGGAGGCAGCATGCAAATGGGATGCTGGTGACAGAAAGAATTTTAGAGATAAAAGCACGTGAGGCTGCTCGTGTGCTCAGAATTAATAGACTTAATTCTGAGAAATTACTAATCAGGAGATGACAGTTTAGTTTATTTCATAAGTCTTTGATAAAGTGGTGTTTCTAATTATACTTCTTTCCATGAAAGGTGAAGGTGCAAAGCACTAGTGGAGTGGGATAGGGTGGACAGTCGCTTGGAACCTACATGTCTCGTCGATTAAAGTTCCACACGTGAGATGAAGGCATGCACCACCTCTGCACTAGTGGTGTGAGATAAGGGGATGTTTGCTTGGAACCTTCTTTCGTGTATACTAGTAGTATAACAATCTTGTATGACAGTTCCATGAATCGTACTTCTGACTTGTAATATTGGAACTACAATGATACTGTCTTACATATAATATAGTAGATACTGTATGCAAAAAAAAAATAAAAAATGAAAAGTAGAGGTGAAATATGGTAGCTTGAAAAACTTTGGGCTCGTCTTATATTCCCTAGATTAGAAGGAAACAAACAATAATAACAAATTATAACTTACATGGCGGTTACGAAGATTATTTAGGCCTAGTTTATCAGTCAACTCAGCAGCGCTCATGGCGTTTGGGAGATCTTGCTTGTTAGCAAACAGCAGCAAAACTGCATCCCGCAGTTCATCCTCTTGTAGCTGTGAACAGATTTAAACATGTGCTTATAATGAGCTTGAATGCAGGCATCACTTCATAAAGTACATTGGCTCACAAGGCTTATCTGATTTGAAAGGCAGCCAAGCAAGTATAGTTCTATATAATGTTAGTTGTTACCTATCCCTTCTACAGGTAAAGATCAAGAAATCTTATAGAGTTGGGTAAGTTCCTGAAAGAGACCGAGTAAAAGTTCAGTTCCTTGCCTATTAAAGGAAGTCAAGTTTCTAGTTCCTCAGATAAAAAAGGTGACAGTAAGTCACCCAAAATACTTGTACTTTAAACTCGTACGTTCCCAAAATATGTCAAAGTTCCTTTTGAGGTTCTGGATGCGGACAATTCTTGGGATTTTCTTGGTATTTAGTCATTGATGGTTATAATGATGCGTCCAGTATTTAATAGTATATGCATGAGGTAAATTAGATAAACAAATAACCTAGGTCCTTTTTAAGAAATATAGTTTATTCCTTCACAGTCCAAGCCTCAAGCCTCAAAATCCTCATCAGAAAGTCTACCTCTTCTGCCTATAAAAATGCCCCCCCCCCCTCCCCCGTGTGAATATTCTCAGTATTGGACAGTAGGGGAATGCTGAACTTGATGAAAAGTTTGCGGATTACAGGACAGTAGGAAAAGTTTCAGAAATCACCCACTTGAGTAGGCCTATCACTCATGGCAATTTCCGTGATGTTAATTCAAGTGAAACCCCAAAGAAAATACACAACGTGACCAAACAGTGAGAAAGTATAAACAACAATGAAACGAGTGAGCCATGTGGGCTTTGATGGTCGGTTCGAAGTCAATACTTCATGAAAACGTATTTCCTATTGGTTGATCAAAATGTATAGGCCTACTATCTCGTGATTGGTTTTTGATGATGTCATTCTTTTCTTGTGGTGTAGTGGCGACTATGACGTCAAACCTTAGGAATGCCAGTTGAAGAGACTGGTCGACGCCTGACTTGGCGGGGTTAGGTAGATGACTAAAAAAAAAAATGTAGGTACTTTCACTTTGGTGGTGTATATTGGGTCAACTCGATGGGACATCTGAGTGTTGGGACTGGTATTTTTCATTTTATTTTTATATTGGGTTCAAATGACGCACTATAATGATAACTAAGATCTATTGACGTCGAATGAATGATTGATGAGATGATGGTTTCTTAGGTGATGGGAAGGATAGTGGGAAGGAAGCGGTCGTGGCCTAAATTATAGAAACCATCCTGGCATTAGCTTAGACTACAGAGGGAAACCACGAAAAAAACCTGTAAAGATGGACGGTGGCGGGGACCAAACCAGTTCTGATATGCCTCTTCACCTCCCGGATCACATGAGTGCGTTAAGCACTCGGCTACATGTGCCGGTGTTAGGACTGGTCAATTGTCGAGAGCATAAAGCGTACTTGAGGGTAGGTAGTTTGACTCACAACTTGGGTTTGTTTGCAACTAATTAACCGGAAATAGCAATTGATAACAATCACGCTTAATGTAAAAATGACTTCAACAAGTACAGTGATGTTGAAAAGAACTTTCGTAGGAACGCAAATTTGTTCCTACGTTCCACCAAAATAGTAACGAAGTTCTTGACAAAGTTCCCTGTTATATAAAAGAACTACAGTATTCACTCGCAATATAAGTCGCATGTATATTTATAAATTTGAGAGCTCAAAACAGGGGTGCGACTTATACGCGCGCACAAAATCTCCAAAAATGAAAGTCAAATGCATCAATCCTCATCAAGTCGAATGTGTTATTTTCAGTGTAAATGCTATGTAGTATCGTATTCACACGCATATAAAACGCACTTTTTTCCATTTTTCAGTCATCAAAAAGTCACATGCTAAGTGAGAAAAAATCACATTTTGCGATAAAAACAGTTGCCGTGAAACACTTCCGGTCGTCAATTTTAGAGCATAGGCCGGACCCACAATCGTCGTCAGAATTGCACGGACGGTCATCAATGTTGAAGCAAACATGAGACTCTTATTAGTCTCATGTTACACTGAATAACAACACGAACACTTTGACACATCTGTTTATCATCAATCAACAATGCTATGTATGGGTGATAGGTAGAGGCAACAAATTTTCGCAATTGCGATATAGGCGATAAAACTTGAAAACAAGTTCATAATCATTTTTTGGTGTTGTCTGTATGTTTCATGATGATGCAAAAATGTGTTTTACAGCAAAATATGCGCGAATTTGACTGATAACCGAAGTTTTTTATGAAAATTGAAAACTACCAAAACATGGTAATTTTTACGTGTTTTAACGTGTAGCGCCAATCTCAGTCTACAATCTCGAAAACCACTTGAAAAATCTCACTCATGTTCATTTCCTACCCCTGAGACAACAATACCACCTCCATGGAGTTATTTAGCCTACCTGCATTACCCCAGTTAGACTAATAATCCCATGCAGGAAGTGTTGTTATTGTTATTACGTTCTTGGAAACTCGACACTAGCGGTCGTGTATACAGGTTCGATCAATAGTCCCAACACTCGCATCATTCGAGACGCGTAGTTCCACACAGCTGCGTTCCCCTCTCCCCCCCCATAGCGACTACTAGAGTAGACCATTGTTCTAGACTGGCACCAGTGAAGTCAATCACTCTCCACGTGCACTTGTTTATGTCATCTGAAGAAGGGGCTCATTGTCACGTGAATCTTTGAGAAGATGGGTAGAACCATAGTTCTTTATTCTATGGTAGAACGCAGAGCATTACTATTCCATGCGGGCCGCAGCATATTATAAAGTTGATAAGTCTTATGATAGTGATGGTGAAATACTAATGTGTGGTGGTGCAATGTTTGTTCGAAGTGGGAAAAGAAAGACACTTTGAATAAACATATTGAATCAGCGATTACGCCATGCCACAAGTGCGCCGGAAATTGATGCGAGAATAATGCTAAATTTGAAATACAATATTTGCTAAACCAAAAATCATTAACGCTACAAATCTAAATAAATAATGCTGAAATTTGTTGCCTCTAGTGATAAGTCCATAGAGGGCTACTCATTCAGCACTAGGCAGTGGCTATACAAAAAATGAAAAAAAAAATTGGGAGATATTTTCGTAATCATCGTGTGCTCTCGGGTCGGGTCGCGCTCGGGTATGTTGGGCAACCTGTCCCCTTCCCCCTCAGCGTTTGGTTGAGGCCGCTCACAACGGTTTCTCATATCTCATACCAAGGGTTTCTCTCATACGCGTCCCGAATAGAGCACTAAACATTTCAATCGTGATGTATTTTTGACGTACTGGAGACTGCAGGTGCGACTTATACGACCGTACAAAGGGTTTTCAAAAAAATGACTGTCAAAAACAGGGGTGCGACTTATACGCGAGTGCGACTTATATGCGAGTAAATACGGTAGTTCCTTTAAAAATTCCAAAAGAAGGAACGCATTCCTTTCGATATGTTCCTATCCGACTCTGGAAACATTCAAATTTACCCAACATTCAACACATCTAATACAAAACATAATTATTCACAATCTGCTCGTAACACAATTGGGTATAACAAGCAAAAATATAGAACACACTAACTACACTAGAGCTATTCCTGTGCTTCATTGGGGCTTTTGTAAGCATAGCCTACCATATTTTGCAGTTCTTTTTCAGCTTCGGCGATTCTCTCACGATCATTGGAATCAACAACAAAAATCAGTCCTTGCGTGTTTTGAAAGTAGTGGCGCCATAAGGGACGGATCTTATCCTGTCCGCCAACATCCCACACTGTGAAGCAAATATTCTTATACTCCACCGTTTCCACGTTAAAACCAATTGTAGGGATTGTAGTAACAATTTCTCCCAGCTTGAGTTTGTATAAAATGGTCGTCTTTCCAGCTGCATCCAAACCGACTGTAAGCAGAAACACAGTATCATGTATTAGTCAGGTGACTTGATGAAAATAGACTAATTGTATCCAAAGTATAGAAGCAGAATGTACATTATTGACTTGATAGAGTTGTTTTTCTTCAAAAATATGTTCGATTCTAACCCTTGGGCACACAACAAATATTTTTTCAACTGGTATTTTTATGAAATAGGCTTGGCACTTTCAATTTGCAATAGAATTAACTCCACAATTTGAATGAAAAAACTTCAGAATATGTATTTAAAATGAGTGAATGTATTTGGCCAGAGAAATGTGGAGTGGGCCTATAGGCCTGTGTTCTAGTGTGCCAGTGTGTAACGAGTTCAACTATTCTCTAATGATAAAAAAGAATTGGTAAACAACTACACTTCATTTATATAAACATTAGCAATAAAATTCGCCAAATAACAACTTGTCTTCACAGGAAAATTATAGATCAGGGGCTTTCACAATAACAGGTCTTGAGTTCAAAGTGGAAGGAGACACTAAAAACGACACCTCTCATCGGTTTTCGAGACTTGCTTCTCTTCTCACGTAGTTTACGTTCAAAATTGTTATGAAAAATAATAGGTCTAATTCAACGCTCAACAGAAACACATATACAGCCTATTTCTTGAGATGGAAGGCGCAAACCACCAGTGTGGTTGATCGGAACATTAATCTATTGGGGACATAAGTATTGGACCGATCCACAGACCTTCAAAATATCAATTTAGCACAGAAATCACTTGATTATTTCATAGACGATTATCACACAACTGATAAACGGTCTAGCCAAATCTGTTGAAACTGAATGAGACCAAATATATAGGCCTAACTACACTGTCACAAAACTAATGACCACTCCCTTATCCTTTTAATGGAACAGCTGGAAAAAAGCTTGCCATTTTGTTTTCAGCACACTATCTTGACATCAAGAGTTGTGGTCATAATACTCAGACCCACACGTTTAATAGTTGAGTGGTGAGAGGATTTCATTCCACTACTGCAAAAATTGGGCTTGTGGTTATGTTTCAAATTATGTTTTTCAGTATGCGACATAGGCCTACAGGAAAGATGAAGTTACCAATCAACTTGAAATAATTATTCTAGGGACTGGTGTCACACCAGAATAGAATGGGATTACTCGAGCAAAATCGGTTCAGCCTTTTTTTTGGGAAAATGATATTGAATACCGGTACCTATTTTAAAACCCCTTTAGGAATAGCACATTATAAATTTCCAATCTTTCCATTTCATTGAACTGAAATCTTCACAGAATACTATTATTGTTCAAATAGCCTAGGCCTACACGTTTCTTCCAAGTTCAGTGAAATTTTTTTTTTAGTTTCGTCGTTTCCAAGAAAATAAATGTACTGCGACGTAATAAAGTATACAGACAATTCCATTGAACCTACGGAAACCGAAGCAAACATTAACATTTTCTACTTTCATCAACTTGGAAAAGTTGAGAAGCCAAAGTAAGATGTCTGTCTTCTACTGATTGAATAGTGGTAGGCTCAATTTCTAAAATAATTCACTATTACGGTAGTCTATTTATTACTAACACGAAATTATAGCTCAATAGCCTTTGCAATGAAAATTAATGCCTGAAAGCACCAACATTTGCAAAAACATAAAGCTGGCCTTACATGAACATTTTCGATGCAATATCGCAACCGCATGCAGGAGCGATATCGGCCATTTTGAATTATTGACCTATCAGCGAAGACTGCGTGATGGTGGGTGGTTTTGTAGCACAAGTTCAGCTTTACTCAACTTTTGGCTCGCACCGCAGCAAATCGCATGTGGAATGGCCGGATGTAGCTTGGATTCAGGTAAAATCCGCTTGAGGTCGCCGTCATACTGCTTACCCAGAACAGCTGTTGATTTTGCTTCTTTCAAGAGATTTTGTTTTTATATAGTTATTATTATTATTGAGAAGAAACCAGCAATGTCAACAAAATTACAACAAAAGTCAACGTACCGGTACTTGAGTCATGCCACGAAAATTGCGGGACACTATAGACACGCCCATCTCTTTGACAAACATGCTTGAATTGCTACTCTGAGGCAGCAGCACTTTTGTTTAATCGCGACATACCGTCCCGCATGCGAGAGCGGTATCGTATCAAAAATGTTCATGTAAGGTCAGCTCAACTGAATTAATCAAGAAAATTTCCATCTACTTTTTTTTCAGAAATATTTCAATTCATTGTTTTTAAAATAAAATATGTAGGGACTAGAAAATAAAAATACCCTACACTACACATATTCAACGCGACGAGTATCTGTATTATCTACCTGATAAATATAAAAATGTTGAAAGAAAAACGTTTGAAGACTAGGCCCAAAGTTGAAATATATGGAAATTGATCATTAAAGCAAGTTGAAGTCAAAGAAGACCATGAATTGATATCAATACTATTATAGGTTAAGGCCTACCTACTCTAGGCCTACTTCGGTCGGAGTTGCAGGCACGCCCTTTCACGACCATTTTGACTGCACGACGATTTGACAAGACTTGTCAAATTGGTTCTTAAATCGTGCTAATTGAGTTAATTCTCTGAAAACTGTTTGTCGATCTGCCGTCACTTCCCAAATTAGTCACTGCTACAATACCAACCAAACTACAATTTTGGTATATCTACAATTTGTTTCAAATTTTCATCATGTTTTGTGTCAACTTCAACATTTCAAGACGTAGGCCTATATTTGTGTTGCTCAAGTGAGTACGGTAGCCTATGAAGTGAAATAGGCCTAGTAGTTAGGTTAAGGAGGCCAGTTTGGGTGGTGGCAGCTTAACCGACAATTGTCAATCATTTTTGCCAAAAATTTACAAGTCTATCTCAATGTTTGAACTGGAAAGTCTATGGCCACACCATTTCCTGGTTATGTGATGAGCCAGTTTCGGCCTAGATAACCATTACATTGCCTAGGCCACCCCTATTTACTAGGCTAGGCCATTGACACTAGGCTCAGGCCAACACCTTAATTGGTATCCAAAAGTATATGGACTAGACCTAGGCTAGGCCAATATTTGATTCCGTAAATTTGCTGATTCACGTACCACGCCATTTGGGGGGGGGGGGGGGTAGGGCAGAATTAGTGTTTTGGTGGGTTGGTGGTGTTTTGGAGAAATGACAGTAGGCCTGTTTAAACCATAATTTCCCACCTTCTATCAAGGTTAGGACATCAACCTTGACCACTAACCCCACCCCAAAAACATTTTTTACACAAATATTGGAAATGATACGTTAATCAGTAAAATTACCTTATTATTATTAGCCCCACCGACTATTAGGTCTGGGCCAACCATGGGTAATTTAGGGGTACAAATGAACAAGTGATTATGAAACGATGACAGTTGTGAGGATGTTTGAAAAAACATTTCTTATGCGGGACTCGAATCCACGCCTAAACTAACTTCAGTTTCTTAAGCAATGTGTGCCCTAGGCCTAGGCTTACCTTAGTTGACTCAGCTATGGGGGGAGGCTAGACTAGGCTCTAGGCTTAGGCAACAAGGTATGGGTCTATTGACCAATTACTATTCTAGGCCTAGGCCCTAAACCCATACAAATGCCCAACGGTATTGTATCCTGAGTGAGGCATAAATAGGTTTAGGTAGGTCTAGGCTAGGCCTACAGAGGCCAGGCTTAGGCCTAGGCTAAAATGCCTGGGCATTTGAGTGGGCCTAGGCTTACAGAACTCCATTTGATATTTGAAGCAAGTAAGAAAAATTAATTAAACACCAAGGAAAACTTGGATCATCTATGGATATGTACAAATAGATTCTATTGAATAAAAAGTACCTTACCCATCAAAATTCGCATTTGTTTTTTGCCGAAGAGCCTTGTCAAAACACTCGAAATTGTGAGACCCATGTTTACGCTGTATTAGTACAATCAATGTTTCTTTTTCCTATGATAGCGTATGTTACGTCCTACAATTATGGAGAGAAGCCGCACTTCTTATACTTGAAATCACTTTAGAGTTTTATGATGAAATGTTTCTAGTATCGATAATAATAAAATAAGCTCTATCGCTGCCACGTCAGGTTCTTGATGCCGTAAAAACTGACGAACTTGTCCATTCGTTGCATTCCTTACGTCATAATGTCACCGCCACCACCTAGCAGTCACCGCCCGCTATTTGTACACACCTCTGCGCATGCGTCCCGCTCTTTTTTTTGGTTCCGGAGTTATATCGCTGGTATTGCATTCTGGGAGTTTTAGTACCCGTTCAAAAAGTCAGCCCGCTTATCCACAGGGTTAAAGGCAAACCACCAAGATATAAAACTTGCATTATCTCTCATCTTACTCACTCTGACAGTGTGTAAATCTCTCAGTATATAGTAAACATATAAATGTTGGAACTAGTATCATATTATAACTTAACACGTTCACTGTAACGCACAATAATATAAATCGACCGTGCTAAATAGCATTGGCAGCATAGGGGACGTCCATAAATTACGTCACAGGTTAGGGGGGGAGGGGGTTTGTCCAGATTTGCGACAAGGTGTCACAAGGGGGGGGAAGGCAACTGTGTGACGTACCATTTTTCTGTTCTATGTATTTGGTGCCATTCTTATAGATGTTTATATTTATACCCACCCTAGTAATAGCAGATGCATTTCAAATAATTATCAAGTTTGACTACCCAAAAATTAAACATGAAGAAATGAATATTCTGATTTGATTACTTTATTGTACCTTTGCCGCCTGTTAATTTCATTTTTTTTTTTTCAGAGGGGGGGGGTATGAGAATTTGTGACGTATCTAAAGGGGGGAGGGTGATAGGTTTTGTGACCAAATGTGACAAGGGAGGGAGGTGGGGTTCAAAGTGGCCTAAAAAAGTGTGACATAATTTATGGACGTCCCCATAGGGCTTTCGAACTCGGGTAACATAATCCCGTTCTATAGTTCAACGATCGCCGCTAGATGGCTCATTCTTTTTTTAAATGGTCTATTGAATGAATGAATGTCGAGCAGTGGCAGCCCGTGCCCAGGGCAAACATTTCAAAAACTGCTACACCCATTTCCAATATTTTTTTAATATTTCCATTACTTTTGGCTTGCACATAACTGTATCTAGCCCTACTAGAGTTACTAAAACATGTACGTCCTGTTATGACAATATTTCCACGAACATTAGTAGTGATATATCGAGCTCTACAGTGTCGGACTTTAGCCTTGCAGACCACTATAGTCTAACATTCTCTTTGAAATGTATGATTGCGCCTGTGCCCGTCAAGTTCTTGACTAAACGGATCTTTTCGAAGAAAAATATACATGAGTTTGCGTTTCAAATAAGTACAGCCTGCTGGAAGCCAGTCTTCAATCCAGTGTCTCTCGATGATAAACTTGATGAATTTATGACAATCTTCTCAAAATCTTTTAATTTTGCCTTCCCGGAAATGAGGTTTCAATCCAACTGCGTCAATTATAAACAAGCGTGGTACTCGTCTGATTTAAAGGCCATGACCGAACAAGCCAAGATTGCATACCAAGGTTTAATTAAATCCAAGCTCAGTGAATCTATGAAACGAACTTATTCCGAACTCAAACGAAGTTATGGTGCTGCCATTAAATTAGCGAAGCATAATTACAATGCACGAACTATATCTGCGGCATCAAATAAAATAAAGGTTGCTTGGAACATTATATATAAGAATCAGAACAACAAGATTGGTGGTTCAAGCAACGTTATTCATATCGACAATGGAGATGGGGTGATAACATCCCAAGAAGCTGTTGCAACCATCTTTAACAAATATTTCAATTCAGCTGTCGATAAGCTTCTGCAATCTCGTCCCACACCGCGGCAGGGGTGTCTATAATGTCACCAGGATCAGTTTAAGAAGCCCCCTGCCCTGGAAATAGTATTTTTCTTTCTCCTCTCAGTAAGAAAGAATTCTTCGAAATTTTAGACAAAGTATGCCTGAAAAAATCAGCACGTATTGACGACATACCCTGTCACGTTCTGAAATATGTATCAGCTTATATTGCTGATCCACTCTCATATCATCAATGAAACATTTGTCTTAGAATGCTTTCCAAAGAGACTCAAAACAAGCTTGATCATACCCCTTCTGAAAAAAGGCGATAGTTTGAATTTACAGAATTACAGACCTATCTCGCTACTGTCAGTCTTCTCAAAAATACTGGAACTCTCTTTCTGTACCAGACTGTTATGGTATTTGAATAAATATGAATTAATCAAAGATGGCCAACATTGTTTCCTGGAGGGAAGATCCACGGTGACAGCAATCAATGATTTCATCACTAATGTTGTTGACTAAGCACTTGACAGAAAAGATGAAGTGATTGCACTTCTATACGACTACAGCAAAGCTTTCAACACTGTAAACCACAGCATCTTACTCCTATCACTGAACTCAATAGGTATATCGGGAGTGGCCGACAACTGGATTCGCTCTTTTCTGTCTGATCGCAAGCAAATAGTGAGACTCACAAGTAATGACGGCTTCCTGCATTCAGAAGAGATGACAGTCAATGTAGGTGTTCCTCAGGGAAGCACTGTGTCTCCGCTTTTATTCATTCCGTTTACAAACCAGCTACCTTACTCTGTTACAACAGGCAAAATCACACTCTATGCGGATGACACCTCGCAAGTCATCAGTAGCAGCACGAATGAGGCAACTATATTGGCTAACAAAGCAAGTAATGAAATGCCAATTAGTTACAGCATGGATCTCGATCTGTTCCTTAACAACAATAAAATTATTTTCGTGAATTTCAACTCAGTACGCAAGAAGCAGTTGAGCAGTCCCTTGATTCGACTTGATGGCAAAAGCCTGGAGGAAGCAGATGAAGTACTTTTCCTTGGTGTGAAATTAAGCAACAAC
>OZ023327.1:68230379-68307879 GCA_964007535.1 Brachyptera risi | reverse complement strand
ACCACGTAAGGGCATTAGTTCTAGCGTACTATCCCTGAGAAATTATCTCATTGAGCAAGTTGTGGGGAAACAGCTGGGCTTTGTCACAACATCTTTTTGGAGGTGTCACAAGATTCTTTGCCTGGTTCATGCGGCAATTTGACCACCGACCTCTTCTGCAAGGCTTGTGCATCACCCTGCAACAATATCAACTGAATTATGATATGCAACACGTCATTATTCTATAATGGTACACTTACACTAGCATGTCTACAAGCAAATTCAACATGTTTGAATTCTCTACAGGAAGTAATAAGAATCAGGGCAATAAATTAAACAGATTCAAGGAGAATGATATTAAATTGCATAGAATCTAAGAAAATTGGTCATAAGTGATTAGATTCGGTTCAAAGGAATGTGAACTGTCGACAAATGACAGAAAAGTAACCTGAAAATATATTTTGTGTCTATATATTGTGCAGAGCCTATGAAGCAGAGCAATTTGTTTTAGGTCCAACTAATAAAAGCTACAGGGCTAAATAATGTACAATTGTACCTAGGGACTTGAAGTGAAATCTCAATGAATTGATATTTTTGTGGAAGTGAAATCAACATTCTCATTTCTAATCAAAGAGAACTGGAATCAAAATCAAAATTTTAATTCTCAATTAATGAGAACTGGAATTGAAATACGTTATTAAATATGTGATTCGATTCTCTGTTCTTATTTGTTGGCAAAGTGTGTAGTAAAACTTGTCATATTGTATTAACGAATAATATTAATAAATAATCATGTCTGGTGAAATAATGAATAATAATAATAATTATAATAATATTGTAAGAATTGAATACTGATAATAACAAATGCTCAATACTGCTCAACAGTTGGGGCTTGTGACATTGAATCTTTCAAAAGAACCCCACCAACATTTGACCTGTATCTCAAACAAGTGTCTGGATATCTTTCATCATATATTAGCAGCTTAGTTATTGAACCTTGTAAATTCCAAAGGTATATAAATAATTAATGGAGAGATTATCTTCATTTAAAATAGCTTTCATTTGTTATAACCCGCATGCCAGATGTAGTACGAATACAATACAATGACATTATTTGTGAATTGATGTTGGAAGAATTTTGTAGAAAACAGAGTTGTCATGACCCACCAGAGAAGGAAAGGTTCACATATTTAAACATTGTAAACATTAGTTGTGGCTTATTTCTCAAGGTGAGGGGCCTTAATAAATATGGTGAATGTTTACATCAAATATGGTTCGATGGAATCGAAATTACTTTGATAAAACATGGAATCAAAAATATTGTGGTAAAAAATAGAATCGAAATACTGTGCCAAGAAGTAAAATCAAAATCATTGATTTCAAGAAATTAGAATCGAAATAGATAATTTGCTGAAGTAGTGAAATCTGAATGGAATTTTTCAATTTTTCATCGAGTGATATAGAAAAACATTTCACTTGTCCCTACTTGTACCATATATTGACTTATTACAGTAAGTATTTTATGATTTTTCAAGCCACAATAGGCCTATCATGAACACCAAAGCAGTGTCAAGCAAGTGTGCCAGTAGCTGTTTCATTTGTCTGGCTCTAAAGATTCGAGTGAAGTGCCACGAACTTGAATACATTCGTAGTTTGGACTCACACTGATTTCAAATATCAAACATACTTATCATTCGCTGTAGACCGAGTTGTGTAATACACCTCCATTATTTTCGAGGTTTCCTTTACAAGAATGAAGATAATTTCTCCCTGATTTGTTCAATTATATAATATATGCTTCAAAGTAGTCCTGTTATAGCCTAATGAGTTCCAAAATTCGATACCAACAAACATGAGTACCGTATTTGAGTTTACAAACCTCCATCAGTATTTAAATGGCCGGTAAGGTGCAAATCTTCATTTTTACCATTGGTCTTTCCCACTATGTTATGAAATAAAATGTCCTTGCAATTTTTTTTATCCCATTTGACATGGGAGAAAAAAAAAGTGGAAAGTCGATAATTTTTTACCGGGCCCAACAAAAATATCTCTCGTGGAGAATAACATGTACACTTTTTTGAGCTAGGAACGTAGAAGAACTAAGATAGGTAGAGAAAAAGTGTTCCTACAAAATATCTGCGCTCGAATGTCATCTTTCGTTTAATATGTATAACATAGCTACTTATTTCCCCCATATAATTTCAATTGATCAACTCGCATGGTGTGTGGCTATATTGTTGCAGTTTTATTGTTGTGTCCCAGGAATAACCTTGAGCTGTCAACACTGCGAATGTCGCATATTAATACTATGACATAGAGAGAGCAGGTGTTTGAGCGGGGGAGAGGACATTGGTTTATTTACAATGATTGTCAGGAAGTTGAACAATAGACGTTTGTACAGTAGTGAACCAAATGAAATCATATTCGGCGAATATTGGGCATTTTATGACATAACATAATGAGATGGACCAATGGTAAAAATTAAGATTTGCACCTTACCACCTCTTTAAGGAACCCGGAAATAACACATTCATGCAGGAAAACAGTCCATACAGGAATATTCCCATTAGTTCAATGGGAGGAGGGTAGGACAAAATGAATGATGGAAGCATTAAAATTACGGATCTGGAAATGATGCATCAAGGTTCCACTAAAGTACACAAAGTAGCATCTAAATTCTAATACAGTTGGTTAATCTAGTATAGATCAACCTTTCTCTCTTATTTACAATACTACGAACAAACGAGTACCATGGAGAAATATTTCACAGCTTCACCCGTCAATTTATGCTAAATGAAAAGCATGTACTGTAATGTAACAAACTAACACCATATAAAAGTAAAACCCAATCTTTCTTTCGCAAAAATCAACATGAGTTCAATATCTAGCTGCCAATATGACAATTCAAGTGATTGTATTGAAGAAGACCGTGATACGTAGATAACCATTTAACCTTTAACCGTTTTGAACAATGAATTTAAAGGTAAATTAATAGGAAAAATATAGCACCGGTGATATAATACTGTACAGACTGAGATTCTCAAGAATGTGGAAGAATATTTAAAATACAGAACTAAATGTAATGTTTGCTCAATCTACGTCGGTGAAGAAATCAGAATCAACCCTCACATGTCGAAATATGGAAATATTATTTTAGCATTCGTTAGTGCTTCGTCAGTACCCATTAGTGCCGTAATTTTTTTTGTTAGTACCGCTTCGGTTCTACCGTTATAACACGTTGTCAATGTGAGGGGCCAACTTCACACTAGTCCCTCACATATCTCTGATCTTGCAATTTTAAAGCATGGACAACGTGTTATAGGGTTGAAACCAAATGGGGACCAACAAATTTCTCTATGGTGCTAACAGGTACTAACGAAGCACCAATGATTGCCGTTGAAATTTCCAAGATAGGGGATATATTAGGGGCTGGCATGGAGTTGGTCCCTCACATGGACCATGCATTGTAACGGCAAAACCAAAGCGGTACTAACAAAAACATTTACGGCACAAATAGGTACGAACGAAGCACCAACGAATGGTAAAATAATATTTCCATATTCTGACATGTGAGGGGCCAACTTTATGTACGTGCATAATCTAATGATTGTAAATGTGCCTTCACATTTATGAAATTGCTTCTAATAAATCAGCATATATATATATTCAACAATATTTTCTCTGGGAGAAAGTAATAGAATCAGTAAGGAAAAAAACCAATGCAAACATTTAATATATATTAACAATACACTAATTTTGAACTTTGTTCTATTCATAGACTTCTTTGAAGACATTCAGAATGCAGAGAGCCCAGATTAAAATCAGCACATAGGCCTATATTCAACAATATTTTCTCTGGAAGAAAGTAATGGAATCAGTAAGGTAAAAAACCAATCCAAACATTCAATGTATTAACAATAGACTAATTTTAAACTTGGTTCTATTCATAGACTACTTTGAAGACATTTAGAATGCAGAGCCCAGATTAAAATAGAAGCTGAAAGAAAAAATAATTTAGAGTTAAAAATTGAAAGAGAAAGACAAAACCATTAATTATGAAATTCTAAGGGTGTGCAATCACTCGAATTTTTGAGTTCAAGTTTCAAGTTTGAGTTCAAATTCAGCTGAACTCGAAAATTTCGAGCTCAATTTTTTTCCATTTTTTCACATTTTTTTTGTACCTGTATTGTACCAATATAAAACGTGATTTCATCCCAAATTTTAGGGTCCAGAGGTTGCTACTGATATGCAAATTTTGGTATAACATTGGCCCAACATCTACACTAAACGTACGGCGTGTTGAAAATGGTCGCTCTGTGGTAATTTATTGGTATATTTGAGCAGCGAAATACCTCGTTTTGTTGACAGTTATTGCATTGCAAACTCAATTATCATGTGATGATGATGATTGCAGCAGACTGATGTTTAATACGCTAATAATGTATCACTGGCTCAAATGGTAAATTTAAATTCAGTGACAAAATTAATGAACAAATTATGACAAATTTTACTATTGCGTGTAGTACAAGTTCAAATGCCAAAGAAACGCTGTTCATAGCATCCTGCCTGTTGCCCATATGCCATCACAAGACATATCACACATGACGTATCTGATGTCTGATACTGTGTCAATGGACCGCGCAATTTACGGGAGCGTAATTAATAACTATTTTATTACGCATTTTGGACGTTGGGAAATCCCCAGTAAAACATATATGGACTGTAGATAAGGCGTTGGGACGAGGAACATACCGTACCATTACGTACTGTATACGTAACTCGCGATTTTGTCTCGAACTGGACCTTAAACTCAATTCTCAAACTCGCACACCCCTACAAAATACATATCTAGTGAGCACATGCGATTGCAACATTGTCAGTTGCAAGGTATAAAAAAAGAGACATCACCAATAATTTGGCAACATTTAGGTAATATGTAAGGACTAAGCTTGGACTGAGCATTAGGTATACTGAACCCCCCACTCCACTATACAAGGTAAATAGTGGGTCAAAGCTACTACGGAACAAGATGCTACCGTTAAGATGGAGTCTGCGTGCGCGCATCAGGTACTCACTGGAGCAGATGGCGCCGCAGGAAGTACTGCCGTAACGTTGTTAGGAACACTCTTCACCGTACCACTCAGAGAAACAACTGAAACAGAAGTAAATAGTGATTTGATGTACGCCAAGTTAGCCTCATTACTAGGTTGTCCTTGTGTACCGATATTAAATTTGGGAAAGTTTTTAAATTCAAAGTAACAAGGCAAATTGTAGGCCTGTGCATACTTCTTCTTTTGTTAAAAGTAAAAGAAAAAGAGCAGATATGTATCTGCAAACTATTATTCATCAACATAAATGATCCAAGATATTTACCCTGTTATGTAATGTAATCAAATATATTCCAGTGTCACCATTCTACACCAGATTATCTGAGTTATAATTTTCCGTTGAAAAGAACCAAACATTTGAACTAAGTAGCATCTGTGAATTATGATCCAAATATGCTTACTTTTCAACTGAATAGGCCTATTAATGGTAGGCCTGTATGATAGTTGACAAATAATTATTATACTGACCTTTCTTGCGAGCAGCATTTGAAGTTTTATCACCGAATGTAGAGCTTTCCCTTGGTATATCTGCCAACAGAGACTCGAGTCCTCGGTTGTTAGCACTGGAAGTCGGTTTTGGTTCTGGAGGAAAGCCTAATTGCAGTAATGCTGCTGGTAAAAAGCCATTTGGTACAGAATTATTGCCTCTGTCTCTAGTCTCTAGTATCAGCTTCTTTGCTAGCAGAGTACTGATGATTGCCGCAGGGTTTACATCTGGTAGAGGCATTGATTTACGTTTGGCCTTCTTTCCGCCAATTGGTTTCGGCCCATCATACTGTCTTTTCGTGGCATTTTTAACTGGTGCTGGTGTATCTCTCACTATAGGTGGCATATGATTGTTTTGGGCGGGGATGGGAAGAATTCGAATAGGTAACACTTGTCCAGAATTTTGCCGACCAATTACTGTAGAAGATCCTGAAGGTCGAATTGGCATGGATAGCACACTACTCAAGTTACCAAAGGTGATTGGCGCTGAAACTTGCTGAGGAGGGCATGGCTTCCAATTATTTGTTATCAACGAGATCTTTGCCACTTTGGGAGGATTCACTGAAGAAGCCGTTGGGGTAGGCATGGTGAACTTTCCACCAACCTCTCTTGCATTCTTTGATAGGTTTGTAATGACAGTCTCCATAGTCGCAGTGGCATGGTTGGCAAGTAATAAACTGACAGATCCTTTCACGGGTAGAGTAACTGGGGCGTTAGATGCGGCTGGTACAATGCTGAGAAACTCGCAGATGCCATGGCGACTCAGTAGCTGACGTCGATTTGATGAGGTTGGGTTGATTGCTTGTCGCGGTGATGTGGGAGGAGTCTGTAGATAAATACAGTAATACACCTTTATATCAGCACTATATCAATTCTATGAGCTTGATACACTAAATGAAGGCCTATTATAGTTAATGATATATGGCCTGACCATGTAATTTTTTTTTTGTAATGCTGCTTAATGACCCCACCAATAGCTAGGTTATACGAGGGTACAAATGAGCGGGTGATGATGAAGTGATGATAGGTGAAACGACGCTTACAAAAACCCATGCCTTATGAGGGACTCGAACCCACCCACCCACGCCCGACCTGACATTTGTTTCTACTGCTGGCGATTGTTGACCGAGCCAAGGGGGCGGCTAGGGCCTGACCATTTCTGAATAGAAGTTCAATGGTACGATGCAGTACCAAGTCAACAAGCTGACATAAAATATTCAGCATATATATAGGAGATGAACAAATCTGGATTGTGAAGTTACAGTTTTCATCAGAGATGGACCAATCATGATTCTTGAGAAAAAATAATTCAAATATTATGGGCCTACTGTATTGTACTTGATGTAAGTTTGTTGTTTCCTGAATTCTGGGACCTGAAAACCACCTTCGACTTATATGTAAGTTTAGGTCAAAAGAAACCGTGAAAACCATGTTTTTTCATTTTGTAATTGGACATGTTGTTTATACAGACTTGAGATGCATAAAATATGATTGCTCTATTGTAATTTCTAATGCTATATGCCTACGCTACTCTAGCAGAAAACCATCACAATTTGATGTCAAATGCAAATTCAAGTCGAAGGCATGTCAGGACGTATTAAATACAAATTGTCACCACAATTAAGGGCAAGGTTTATGGTATACAATTAGGCCTACTGTATTTGTAAATCAAACTGGAAAAAAATATCAATCATGAGCCCATCTTATAGAAGACACGTGAGATTAGCCTTGTTCTACCAGTAGGATCTAAAAAAACATTATGTTGGGGGGTTTTCTTCAAAAATCTGTGTATTTCTCAATTTTTCAATGCTTCTAATACTGTCCACAATAAGTTTCATGAAAAGTTCAAGACAAAGACTTTTCATGAAATTTTACATCATTAAGAAGTACTGATTGGTTAAAATTGAAACATTAAAAACGACTTGGAGCATTTTGTGTAGGTCCTAATAATCGGAATTGTTTAAAAATATACCAGTACATAAAATAGAGTAATTGGAATTCTTGCAATTCTCAGAGAATCTTTGAAATTGCAAGAATCAGAATTGATACCTGGCAGTCTCCAGACCTTTTAGAAATAATGAAATGTGACTCAATAACCAACCAATAAACAAGATGACACAAAATAACAAATAAGGAAATAAGAACACAATAAAAATAGGTATGAACTATGTAGGACTACTTTGTTAATATTCACAGAACATGAAAACAATTAGGCCTACTTTCTATTTTTAGTTACAATGCCAACATTAGGATAACTTCGAGGAAGTGCTTACAACATCAACATGCCTAAACAAGTTGACGAGAACTCTTTTAACTTGGAGAAAAATTCAATTTGTGTTTTCATTTAGCTGAGTCACAGGTTCAGAATTTGATATCACCCTTGGACGAGGGTTTGAATCCCACATAAGGTATTTGTAAAGGTCCCATCAGTCACTCATAGTTTCATTATCACAAGCTCATTCGTACCCCGAATAACCTCGCTGTTGGTAGGATTAAGCAACCAATGATCATCAACTGCCATTGTAATAAACCATGTTTTATATTTCTACGTTTGATTGCAATGCAATAACTTAAGACAGCGAAAACCACAGGAACTGGGCGTGAGCTCTGGAGATTGGATAGTTGGAACATGGGACTGCTTGGCTTTTACAATTTCAACAACAGGAAAATGGAGGAAGGAGTAAGATTTGAAAAACTGGAAGAGCAATATACTACCATGTAGTGACCAAGAGTTCACGAGTTCAGTTCCCACTTGAGGTGAAAACTTTTGTGAATTGATAATAGGGTTACCAACAATAATCGATATATCGATTTAGATCGATATTTTTTCAAACGATACGATAATCGATTCAATCTCGGCGATACGATATCAATATGATTATTTTCAATTATCGAAATGAACATTCTTTCCTTTTAAAACTTACTATTTTACCCTTTATGTGTAATTGCTACAATCAGTGTATGTGGCGCGAAAGTTCTTGTTTTCTACTGGGCACTCGAAAGCCAATGAGAATCGCTGTTTGCAATGACGTCAGAGTAGATATGCGCAAGAGACAAAAATATAGACTTGGGCCTATCGCGCGGTTGGGTCGTAGATTGTAGGATCAACAAACTTACAAAGAGATTGCAATATGAGTTACAGACTGCAAAGCACTTTCACCTATAAAGGGTACTGTCTTGAATATAAATATAAGCCCAGCTATGCCACGGGCCAAAACGACTTGTGACATACTGTTGAGAGGCCTCAATTGATTGCCGGTCTCGAGTGTTTTTTTTCACGCTAAACAGTCTTGTGGTCGTCGAGGTCAGACCGCATCAGGGTAGCGCGTAGTAGGAAGACGCACACCATGCAGCAAACAGCTCAACGCGTGCTATGTTTATTATTGCGCATCAAATAAAAATGATGGAAATTGAGAAAATGATGCTTCTTCATGATAAAACATTTATTAAACGTGTTTTTAGTGGAATATCTCTCAGTTTCTAGTCGATTCCGTTATTATGAGTGTGCGGATGTAGTAAGCTTGCGCCCAATTAAAATGAGCAAAAAACGTATTTTTGAAGGATTATAGGCCGAGGGTGACTTTTGGGTTTGAAATTTCGAGAAAAACCCTCGGATTAAATTCGGGACAATACGGTATTCTATTAATAGATAAATAATGAATTCCAGATGTATGATGTTACTTGTACTTTTTTTTACAGCTCAGAAATCTGCCTCTTCCTCTATACCAATCTTTCTACCCCTCCCTGCTAGGATCGAACTCACGCACGTAGTCCAAGGTCAACCACTTGTCAATGAATCAATCAACACAGCTGCTTAGACTGCACAATAATTCCAATGCGATACAATATTTTGACATTCGATACGATTATCGATTAGGAGAAAAAATATCGATATAATACGATTCATAACCGATGTCAAGTGAACTATAATCAATATGAGTTTTCATATGGAACGGCAACTCTAATTGATAATAATAATAATAATATGTTTTTATTACCAGAAGACTGTACAGATACAGAATGATAATCGTCAATAAATGAGAATTAATTATCAATAATTAATACATAATAAGATCTATATGTCCACAACAAAGAAATTTAGAAAATAAATTCCACAGCAAAACAATTCTGTAGGCCTGGCTCAAAATATTTCAAGAGCAGAAAAAAATAATAAAAAGAAACTTTCTGATTCATTTATAGTAAAGAGTAATACGTAGAGTATACGTACATGTACAAAGAATTGTCAGATAATTCTGAACATCCACTGTTAGCATCAGTGTAGAAAGAACTAACAAGCCTACACTCTACTTCTTTAGGTTGCCGAGTTGTAACATTAACTCACCAGCTGAAGTTTTTGTTGGCCTTGAGAGGTGACAGACACTGAGCCAGCAGTATCCTCATCATACGGCATCACTACCGACGGAAAACTCATCGTGGGAAGCTCTGCTCCAGGCAGTCTACGGGCCAACGAAAGTAGAGTAGCATTCCACACCAATGGCGGCACACTACGCACTTCTCTGGTATTTCCTTGCACAATGATTATCCGAGTGTTTTGTTGCTGCACAGGTGCAGGAGGTACAGATTCAACTGCTAATACTCGAGGCCGAGATACTGTAATGGTTGTCGGGGTGATTGTGGTGGGCATACTATAAACAACTGGAGCGGGAGAGGGCGTAGGTGCAACGGGAATAGCTGGTTGTTGCACGATTAAACTTCTGGACTTTCTGGATCTGCTTGGTGCAGATGTGTTTGTTGTGTTTGTCGTGTTTGTCGTGTTAGTTGTCACACGAGTTGGTGCTTGTACCAACGACTGGCTGATGCGAATGGGAACCATCTGGGTAAGGTAACGTGGGATCAGAACTGAGTGGTGGGGTGGAGAGAGCAACACTGTGTGACTTTTAGGAATGTTGACGTTAATTATGCTGCCACTGGGTTGAACAATTGTGTTAACTGATTTTGAGCTTGGTGTTGCCACAACTGTTTCGGTGATTGGAGAGGGAACTTGTGTTGGAGACTGAAATCAAAGATAAGGACACAAGTTATTACCAATATACATTCAGGCTCATTAATTAACCGTGCCGATAAATTTCTCGATGCATCTCCTGTTTCTCTTGGATAATATAGCTAAACAGGTAACTGATCAGACCGAACAGACTTCTATAACTCAACAGACTAGCCAAGGTTCAATAAGAACAAAATTGAGTCAGTAATCGACTAATAACATAATGACAATATGATTAATTTCACAAATAATAGGATACTTGTAGTCAGCCAAGTCGGCAGATCAATATACCGACCAAACTATTGCGCACTAATAGCATGAGACCTATACGAAAGATACACTACCGAGACAGTTCACTCTTATGGCTAAACAACAATAAATCCCCGTACACACCTCCACTTTCCTCGCCCATGTCTACAGTTAGTACCTAAGTTTGCCACTGGATCAGCCCTGGTGACTGCCTGGTAGCAGCACGATCCAGCATGCCTGTAGTGCATTCTAGTAACCTGCATAGGTACTACAGGTGTAACAGGTGACAGGGTTTGAAGAGCGTGGTGATACAGTACTGGGTGTAAATGTGGGGATTAGTTTTATTGTCAACATTGCGTGATATGTCGTGGTACTGGCAGTATATCTTTCATCTATGCCAATAGGGAAGATAGTCGATGGAGTTGATAAATTTAGCTGACAGAATGAAGGAAGATAGTCTTTAAGGTATACACTTAACTATAAATTGGTAGCAATTATGCTCCTACTGGTATACATAAGTGAAGAGGGTAGAAATGCTATTGTAGATAAATACATAATGCTGCTTATAAATATAACACGATTCTAAATTTCTATACACACAAAAATAAGCATAATTACAATGTTTCGCAGAGCTGCTTGGATGTCTGGATTGACCGAGTTGGCAGGAGCTGTCAGACTAGGTGCCGTGCTGTCTAGGTGTTCTTTTCCCCGACTTCTGCCTTTCGTCACATTAGGCCAAATTTCTTTTGTCCAAGGCATCGTTACCGTATGAGTTTTGCAAGTCAACGATCGGGTGCACGGTTTGTCTTCAGCAAGTATTTTTACGCCACAATGTTTTTCAGGGTCAAATTCACGGTCTTTGATGGGTATTATTTTACGATCGCTGCGTGGTTGCTTTTTTTTGGCAGGCGGATTATAGATGGTAGGTGGGATGATTGTTGGAGGCGCAATTGAATGCAGTTTTGGCGAATTCTCCACGCGATTGTCCACAAAAGAAGCAGTTGAAGTTGAAGAAGAAAGATTGGCCAAGAGGCTGACCTGACTCTTAGAAGAATGAGAACTTTTGATAGGGACAACATTTTTAGTATTGAGCAAACTTCTACTACTGGTGGTACTACCAGGACTTAATAAACTCTTTGGAGTGAGCAAACTCTTACTAGAAGAAACACTTTTGCTTGATGACACACTTTTGCTGGTTGGTGCACTCTTGCTGGATGAGGAACTCTTACTGAATGATGATGAGCTCTTGCTACTACTTGATGTAGATGTTTTATTAGAAGAGGACGAACCTTTACTGGGAGATGAACTTTTACTGGGAGATGAACTTTTACTGGGAGATGAACTTTTACTGGGAGATGAACTTTTACTAGGAGATGAACTTTTATTTGGAGATGAGCTTTTACTGGGAGACGAAGAGCTCTTACTGGATGAAGAGTTCTTACTTGGAGGTGAAGATTTAGTTGGTAGCAAAGATTTACTTGGTGATGACCTTTTACTACTTAGCGATGAACTTTTATTGAGCGACGAACTTTTATTAGGAGCCGAACTTTTACTGGATGATGAAGAGCTTTTATAACTATTAGTAGTAACATTACTATCATTTGGTAGTACAATTTTGTTGGACTGCGAGCTTTTATTGGACGACGAAGACGAAGTTTTGCTTGATGCTGAACTTTTTGAAGGGGAAACACTTTTGGAATGTGAACCACTCTTCGAATTTGATCCGCTCTTAGAGGAGTGAGATGTACTTTTTGAATGAGGCACATTCTTTGAATGTGTAGATTGTTCTTTACCGGTTGAGGAACTTTTTGCGAGTGGAATGATAGTTGGTGGAGGCAGGGCAGGTGCATCCCTCAGTGCATCCCTTAGTTTCTCCTTTAGTTTCTCAGCTTGTGACAAACTTGCTAGGCCAGTAGAAGCCAAAGGAAGGCTGACATTTAATGATGGAATTTTAGCACTATTAACGGTAGGAACAGTAGGCTTCACCTTCACTTTTGAATTGCTAATTGTTTTACTGCTCAACACAGCTTTATTTGATACAGGTACTTTGTGCGCAAGATCATTAACTGATGTTTTCCTGATTTCGGCCTTGTGACGTACTTCTAAAATGTAAACAAGAGGAAGGAAAACATCAAGTAAACAATAGTTGAAAAAATCAACACAGAATTATAAGATTGGATAGCACACCTACATTGGTCTTTTTTTTTTACAAAAATGAAAGCTTAGTTCAACTGTTAATTAAGCCACTCAATTTTATCAAACTGCTAGATTAGTCGACAGACAAAATACATCAATTTGAACAAATAAATAAAAAGGTCTACAGGAACTTGATAAAAAACAATGCTCTAAATTACATTGATTCTTAGATGATGTGCTCACACAATGCCTGGAAGAGAAAACATGAATAGTGAATATTCTTACCTAAGTGATTACCCAGAGCGAAACGCTTCAATACTGCTCCACACACATTGCATATTGCTAGGTTTAATGCGTCACCTTCTGGGCACACGTCAAACAGCCACATATCTGGAAAAAAAACATGAATAGTGAATATTCTTACAAGTGATTGGAATGCAGTTTTTTCAGCCATTTACAGCTAAAAAATGTTTTTTTTTGGCTGAAAAACTTGTGAAAATGACAGATCCCTCTATAGTATGTTGGCATAGGTACATACAGTAATAAAAGATCTGTCCTTCTCACTCGTGAATATAAATTCCCTAACTCTTATTGTTGAAAAGATACTATAGGCCCTACAACAAATGAAAATGATTTTTCACAAAATCCAACCTAGAGACCACTTTTAATATTTATTAAATGTGGCAAGTCCATCAACTTGAGAATAAAGTCAATACCGGTAACACAAATATGTAAACTTGAATTGTCTAATCTCTGTATTATATAACACCATCAATTGAAAGAATTCAGTGTTCTACCCGAGCACACAGGTCGAGCACGAGAATATTTCTCCAGAAAAGATTTAAAATTCTACATCGTGTAAGCTATTAAGCGTACGCATTATTGCATATTGCGTAAGCATTGCGTGCTACATTTCACATGGAAATATTCCGAGTCATATAAAAACAGTTTGCTAGAGATATTGACTAATTTTTTTTTTTTTGGGTTTTAACGACGCACTGTAATGATTACTAAGATCTATTGGCTATTGACTAATTGTCATAGCCAGCATGACCATGGAATTAGGTTATTCACCATGTTCCTGTTTAGGCCGAGCCATTATTTCATAGTGATATAACAGAAAGGGTGTTTTCTGCCACGCTTGAATGATTGTGCTCCCATTTTCAAACTGAACGTCGTAATTCTAAAGATGGAGTTTGGCGATCGGAATGGTTGCTATTTTTTGTATTTAATTAGGGAGTGCTCACTTGGCATAAGTTCACATTTTTGTCAACATGTAATCACCAACGGTTTCTGAAGCTAGGCACTGGAGGCCTCTTCAGTCAACAAGATAGATCAAATGAGACAAATTTACATTTATTGTTGAATATTGCATAATATGTTTTAATATTAAGAAATCATATAGGAAGAAATATATATATAGGAAGAAATCATCAGATAAGAAATGGCCTTTCAAAGTTTTTGAACATTGAAAGATCCTCACTAAATGAGTACCGGTAAACTTCTTGGCAATCAACTGTAGATGGGGCCAGTACTCATTTGTAGGCCTACTATTCTATTTGAAAAGTCATTTGAAAATGACCTAATTGAAAAGAAAATTAGTAAAGAAAATTTTCAATGAATTGAATGAAATGAATGCATTCAATTCCATTAGATTCACAGAAAATCTTCAATGAATTGGACATTTTGTTTGTATTTGTAAAAATTCTTGCAAATTAACTAAATGCACAACTTGGCAAGATATTATCATTCTATTGGATCATTTTCTTGAATGCTAATAATTTCTTTGCAGTCATTCCTTTTTCTTCAAGTTTATTCCAGTCTCTTATTGTTCTCTGGACGAGACTGTTTTTCCCTATAGTTGAGTAAACTATCTCCACCTCCATTCTCTCTCCTCCTGCATTACTTCTTTGGATCCCCTTTCGATCTAGTTCTTCCCATCCGGTACAGTTGTGTCTTGCTTTAAAGAAGTTGCACAGTCCAGTCCTTCGTCTCCTTGCTTCCAGGGTTTCACATTTCAGTTGTTCAATCATTATGGTTGGTATTTCTAGTTCTTTCTGTATCACTCCCTTGCTATTGCTAATGGTCCTCCATCTCTTGACTTTCCCCAATATTCTTTTCAATGAATATTGGGAATTTCAATTTAAATTTGTCCCCTTGACCTGTCTCACAACAAAATTTAATGATCTAATCCCCTTTTTCGACAACTTTCTAATATGATCCCCTCACCCCAAGTTTTTATGCATTATAACATCACTTCTTTATTCTTTTCATTTCTGGAGAATTGAACTACCATACGTTACATTTTCCTACATCAAGTCCCATAGATTTGTATTGACCCAGTCATTAATTTGATCTAAATCACTTTGTAGTTGCATTTCCTCTTCCTGGCTCTCAATTATCATGTACACAACACAGTCGCCTACAAATGGTCGGATTTTAGAATTAATACCAGTTTCCAAGTCGTTGATAAACATATTGAATAGTAAGGGTTTGATGACACTTCCTTGTGGCACTCCTGATGTGATGTCAACAAATTTCAAAAATTCCTCCCCTACTTTCACTTTTTGTGTTCTGCCTTGTAAGAATGCCTTTAGCCAATTTGATGTTTTATTATTTTCTGTAATTTGTTTCAATTTATTGATCAACATGTCATGTGGCACTTTGTCAAAGGCATTTTCAAAATTAAAAAAGATTGCATAGATTCTACCCCCCTTATCTAAAGTGTCAATCAGTTCTTGTGTGAGTCCCTGAAGTTGTGTTTCGTATGAGTTTCCTTTCCGAAAAACGTGTTGTCTCTTAAAAATCACCCCGTTTCTATCAATGATTGTTAAAATTTCCAAGTCTACCAAGCGCTCCATAATTTGACCTACCGTGGAAGTGAGACTCACTGGTCTGTAGTTCCACAATTTTGCTCTTTCCCCTCCACTATATATTGGAATTACTATTGCCCGTTTCCAATCCTCTGACACAGTTCCAGAGTCTATCAAATTTTGGAATATTATTCCAAGGTTTTAAACAATTTTGTTTCCTGCTAATTTTATAAAGTTGTCAAGTTTGTCAAGCCCTGGTGCCTTATTATACTCCAGGTTTTTTATTTTTCTCTGGATTGAATTCACGGTAAATTTAATAGTATTTCTGTATTCTCCCGAGTCATTAGTGTAACCTTCTATCACTCTACCCTTAACTGTATCTCCTTTTTGAAAAACCTCACTATAAAATTTGTTTAGTGCATTGCCTTGTCCTTGTTGGTTGTGAACTCTTTTCCATCTTGGTCAATTAAGATAGGCATGTCTGTGTTCCCTCCTTTAGAACTATTCATGTATTTAGACATATTTCCCCAGCTTTTGTTATGGTCACGTTCATCAAACATCCCTCTAAAAATTCATCCCTAGCTTTTTTCTTTTCCTTGTCAAGTTCCGATCTTTGTCTTCTTCCGTGCATATCCTTTCCCTTCTCCTTATTTCTGTTATGTAGCTCCCTACCCTTCCTTTTCATTGCCCTTATTTTTCTGTTACAATATATTGGATCTGGATTATTTCTTGATATTAGTTCACTAGGCACATACATCTCTATACTCTCCATGTGAATACAATTAAACCTTTCCCATTTCATATCTATTTATATCTCTTCTCTGTTTCCTAGTCCCTTCTTCCAATTGCCAAAAATTCTCTAATTTTGTTCATCTTAGCCTTCTTGTAGGACCAAATCTTTTTTGTTTGTTCAACTTTGTGGTTCTTATGTGCTCAGATCAGTTCCACAGTCCGTATTCTGTGGTGACCTATGCCCATTTCAACCTGCGTTCTCAACCAGTTCTCTGGTGGCCTTACTAAAATTACGTTCAGAAGGTTACTGTCTCCTGTCCTTCTCTCCCTTGACCCTACCCCAACTGTTTGCATGAAGCCAACATTCATAATCTCTGTTACATGGTTCTGCCTCCTGCTTGCACCAATGACAGCACTTCCCTCCTTCCAAGCTATCCCTGATGGATTAAAGTACCCTGCCACTATAAATTTCTTTCATGCTTACTTTCTCGTATCCTATCCCTAGCTCTTTCCAATATGTATTCGTTTGCATTTGGGGGGCTGTATCCGGCAATTATTGAATATTCTTCTGTTCCCCTTTTTAATTTTATTCCCATTAGCTCTACTTCTTTCTCCGTCCATACCACTCTTCCTGCTAATTCAGCTCTACTTCCCACCATTATACCTCCGCCGTTTTTATTCCGATCTCTTCTAAATAAACTGTATCCTCCCACCCTTATTTCACTGGATCTGTAAACCCTTCATCTAGCCACGTCTCGACTGCTACAAAAATGTCTGGATTTATAATTTCTACTGTCTACGGTTAAATTTGTCCAATTTGTTGCAAATGCTTCTACAGTTCACCAGTGTTATTCTAAGATTTGCAAATGCCAGTGCCACCCTAGTGCCTTTCACCCTGCTCCCTACATCCACCCCTGCATCAGTCCCCTCCATCCTCTGCAGTCACTTCCCGTCTCTATCAATCATCTTGTTTGCCACTCTTCCTGGTGCTCTCACTGTTCAAATGCACTCCATCACGTTGTATATCTTGGCTCGTGATCCAACATCCGGTCTCAACATAAGACTCCTTCTTCACACAGTTTTTCTGTTTGCCTGAATAACTGTGTCTACTGTCTCATTCCTTACCCCCTTTCGATATACAATCCCACTTATTCCTACTCTTTCCCCCCCAAACAACTTTTTTGCTGACACTATGAGTTCTTGCAATCCCTTCTTCATCAGATCCTGTCCCATCATTTCATCTTCCCATCTCTCCTAGGTCGTTCCCGCCTACGTAGAGAATCATTCCTTTCCTTCTACTTCCTTCTTTCAGACCGTCCGTGGACCACTCTTTTCACTCTTGAGACTCCTATCCCTGGTTCCACTTCAACTTCTACATTTTTACTCGCACTGCCGCTCGCTCCTTGCACCATGGAGCTTCCCATAAGCACTACTTTCCTGAGACCTGCTGCCACGTTACAGTCCCTCTCTACCCCTGGTATCTTGTCCAACTCCGGTGTCTCTAGGCCTAAGCCTACTTAATCAGTCTTGCTCTCCTGCTGTTCTTTTCTTCCTCTTCAGCCTCCCTTTTCTGCGACTCTTCAGCAACCTTTTTCTTCACGTCCTCAGCATTCCTACATTCTCGACATCTCCATTTTAATCCCAGCACCTCCCAAATTGCTTTGTACTGGCTTGGAGTTATGTCAGCACATGCCAAGTGCCATACCGTCAACTGGGGTAACTTTGGACATGAGGGGTAACTTTATATCTTATATTATTTATATTTTTTATATCTACTATGCAGACATTTGGGGCACTTTGATGAGTATTTTTTTTTTTCAGGTTTACTATAATGTTACAGAGTTGATCAATTATCAGCCACCTTGGATTTGGTAGATGCTCAACTTTTCCTGTCTTTTTATTGGAAAGAATTTTTTTTTGAATTTTCACAGATATGTCCAACTTTGTACTTCATACAATTACATATGTTCTTTGGAAAAACAAAAAGTTGCGTCAGTAAGAGTACATCCTTGGAATTAAGAATTACTTTTCACATTTGAGATTATGTCAACAGTTTGTCTACAAATTTGAATTTAATAAAATTGGGGTAACTTTGGACACCATAACCTAGAAAACATATTTCACTTTACTTATGGAACTTTGTAGGCTATACTTTCAGTTGACATTTTAAAAGAAGCCATTAAATGAGGAATTATAAAAGTAGGAAGCCTGGAACCCATGGATACAAGAATTTCAAGGAAAAAACTATTTCAAAGAATACAGTTGTATTTTTTCCCAATTTAGGTAACAAAATAAGGCTTAAAAATGAAAATTATTGTATTTCTACTTAAACAACATTCGTTCTTGAATAAAAAAAAAAAATACTCTGATGTAGCTGTTGTAATAAGTTGTGAAATAAGGTGTCTAAAGTTGCCCCTCCTACCTTGGTATTCATTAAACAGTGCTTTTTAAGTAGCTGTTCAAAGTTACCCTGACCCCTGGGGTAACGTTGGACAGTACTTATTATTGTTATTTTCTTTTTTTTTATAAGTGTCCAAAAAATATAGGCTGCAGTTTTGCAATGCTCGATAATCATTCAAATTGCTCAAGAAAAATTGTCATTCTATCATGGAAACTGTACGAATAATTGATAAAATAGTGTAATAAGTGTAATAAGTGTCCAAAGTTACCCCAGTTGATGGTACTTTAAAACAACGTTGTTCATCATATCTAATTATTTTGTCTTTTGTCTTCCCTAGCCTATGTGCCCACACTTAACAGCACAGTGCACACTCTCTATTATACCATTCCCATCCTCTTCTCCAGTATGTTTTGATTTCTTGCCAGTGCGCTCCCCCTAACCCCACTTTTACAGCATGGGCACACCCAGCTAGGCCTACCAACTTTCAGCTTGGCCCTGTCTTTCTTACCGACCCCCAAACATTGGAAATGCGCCCACCTTTTACACACCACATACCACACTTTACTCCTATCCTACAAATAACACACTCATCGGCCTATTTTACAAATTTACTTATCTCTACCCCAACTTTACCTGCTTCACTAGACGCCATCTTGATCTCCAATCACCAAACACAGGCTTAGGCCTAGCTTAGAATTGATGTTATTTGAACTTTTTAGATTGATTGAGATTAGCTACTAATTGATTCCATTCTTTATTATTCTGAATGGATGACTTGAAAGGTACTAAGCACCTGGAGATACTTCTCTAGGCCCAGCCAAGTATGTAAAACGCTTAGGCATATAGGCACACAAACGTTACTTGGCAACCATTTCTATTTTAGCTAGGCAGCATGTTGAACTTCACGAAAATTCGTGTGTATAGTTTTTTCATGTCTTAGATCCACGAAATTCAATAAATTTCGTGTGTATAGTTTTTTCAAGTCTTAGATCCACGAAATTTGTGACACGAAAATTCCTGGCTATAGCCACTTCATTTTGGCTATGACAAATTGACCATGTTTTGAAACTGCAACCTAGTGCACTGCACAAGCACAACGAGTACTGGTAGCTAATTGTGACAAGATTGAGTTGCATGAAACTAAACTTGGGTTCTTGGAATATGAGCAGTGTGAATAACTTTGATGAACATTATCTGTGGGGATGATCATTAGTCAGGCTTTAGGCCTAGCATAATTTGATAGTACCATTTTCTACAAGAATCATTTTGTTTCTTAGGTACATTCTGAGAAGGAGATATTGTCTACTTGATGTCATTATGATTTCTTGGGTAGAAAATACTAGGCCTATTATGGTAGATGGAAGAGGGTTTTCAATTAATTAGGTAGAAAACTAGCAGTAACCATAACAATTGACTTGGTCGCGATTTAGCTACAACAATTTTAATTTTTACCATATTTGTTTATTCCTTGAGCACTGTTTTGAGGAAATCGGAATGTTTTTGGTTAAAGATTTATATTTTGTACTGATAACCCTTTAGTACAATTAGGTTTAAATTACAGCTGTCATTGATTGGTGTACTTGTTTACCCATTCACAACCAAAATTAAGAATAAACTTAGCATAGCAGTAGTGTAATTATCAAGTAGTTATTCACAACTATTTAGTAGTTATTTGCAACAACAGTTTAGAAGTAGGAAACAGCCAATGAGATGGCTTGTTTACATCAGCTGTTAATCTGCTCTACTGAATCAGCTGCCGTCTCATAATATTCACCCAACAGATTTGAAAGAGTTAGGTTTGGAGAAGTAATATCGGAGAAAAGGGAATGTATAAATGGAGTACCACAGGGAGCCTCACTTGGACAATTATTATTTATACTGTACCTAAATGATGTAAGTCTTTGCATGGAACAATGTTACATGAACATATACGCAGATGACACGGTAGTATCAGCAAGTGGGACAAATATAAAAGACATTGTAAATAAGCTGAACTCGGAAATCAAAGGGGTACACTGTTGGTTACATGTCCATAAACTTAATCTGAATGAAAGTAAGTAAAAAGCAATGAACCTTATTGAAGGTAAGATGAAAGAAAATGAAAGAGATAGAAAGACTAGAAATTAAGATGAATGAAGTAACAGTAGACATAGTTGAAGATTTCAAATACTCGGGGGGGGGGGGGGGGGGGGGGGGGGGGTAATAATCGACAATAAACTTAAGATTTAAAAAACATATACAAAGTATGATGAGTAAAGTAGATTAGAAGTAGGGTATCTCAGAAGAATAGGAAGTAATTTGAGTGGGTGGACCAAGACTTATATATAACTGTGTGATTGAACCTCACATAGAATATTGTAGTAGCGGTACAATATTGTTAGGAGCATCAGCAGCAGAATAAATTAGTAAACTACAAAAATTACAGAATAAGGCAATGTGATTTATATTAAGAGAACCATGGTATAAATCAGAAGTGAAACTACTAAATGGAATGGTTTAGTATCAAGGAAAGTATAGATATAGATGTATATACTTTTGTACATAAAATTGTACCTGGAAATATACAGAATATCTTGATAGACTAGCCTATGCAATAAGAAGAATAATCATAATGAAATTGTACATGACACGAGAATCGCACACAACTTATATTTAGAGTGTGTATCGACTACAATACTTGGTAATAGTGTATTTTATAAAGAGGTAAGAATATATAATAATCTACCATTAGGAACTAGACAATGTAGGCCTTAATAGTATCAATAATTTTAGAACTATAGGCCTAATAAAACAAATGATGTTGGAAATGATAACAGAATAAGTGAATACCAATAAGGAACAACTTTTGTATTAACAATATGTATAATGTAATAGCATATGACTAAACAATAAATATATACAATACAATATTTCTTTGTGCAATTATGCGTAGTTTTTAGGTAAAGGTAGATGTAGGCTCTAATACAGTATCATTCATTTCCTAGAAACTCAATAGTAATCAGGGACTGAGACCATATCCATAACCGCAACCGTTAAAGACCCGTATTTTTGGGGCAACCGTAACCACAACCATTATAATTTGTATGGCACAACCATAACCACAACCGTTATTATTTTGAGGGCCCAACCGTAACCGCAACCGATAACCTTTATGCTGAGGTGATGAGAACCACTTCCAGCAACCTTCAAGATATCTATTATTTGGGTCTCAAAAAGGTCCCAAAAAGGGCTTGAAACAGTTGTTGTTTCAAGCCAGTCACTGATCCAAGGAAAAAGAAATATCACTTATATTTTGTTAAGTGTCATTCAACTTCCAGCACTCCAAACGTAAGCTCTGCTATGTCAAGGTTTAAGGGCTGAGCTTTATGAGAGGAAAGAGGGGTAGTTAAGAGACAGTAAAATAAAATCACCCGTTCAAGATTTTTGTCTACAAAGTTGTAACAAAGATTAGTACAAGTCAAAGAAATGCCGGCATCTAATTTGTGGGATTTCCAAGACTTCGCTGGTAACAGCTTACCAAACGGTAAGCAGTGATTTGAAACAAGTTCAGGCCTACCGAAATTATTATTTACAATTATGAAACGTATCTCAAATTTCGGGGATTACTAAATAGTAATTAAGCCAACTGTTGACAAAAATTGAACATGAGCTCAAATATCAATCTCGTTACTGGTACCTTAATGACATTCTTTTTTCATAACCGTAACCATAGCCGGGACCTTTATGAAATTTACTTCATAACCGTAACCGGGACCTTTATAAAATTTAGTTCATAACCGTAATCGCAACCGGGACCTTTATAAAATTCAGTTCATAACCGTAACCACAACCGGGACCTTTATAAAATTCAGTTCGTAGCCGTAACTACAACCGGGACCTTTATGAATAAAGGTCTCAGTCCCTGCTTGTAATATCATGGATTCAATTCAAACGGTGACATGAATAGCAAATTAAAGTGGGGGGGGGTCAAGACAGTCTGCCAGTCATCCGTACGATAGAAGCCTGTGGCGCGCCAAACATTTACTCAAATCTGATTGGTCAGTGCTTACACCAAGCAGTAAGAATTAAGGGCAAACCTTGCTCTTATAGTAAAACTGGTATATTATTCATACATCCATTCTAGCTTGAACTATGGTATTATTCTATGGGGTCATTCTCTGGGGTCATTCTCCCAGGTCCAAAAAACAATTCAGAGCAATTTGCTACCTAGCTCAAGCAACTTTTGATCTTTGTATCTATTTTTAATTTAAGCTAGCGTAAATTCAATACGACAGCTACAGTCATTCGCCTAAATTTACACATCGTAAATGGTCATATACGACATCAAAAACGTACTTGAATTAGCTCCATGGCTTATATTTACGATAAGACAGCAATTTAAGAGAGTAAAGTCTACCTAAATTTGCCCCCAGCAGTGTATTTTAAAAAGATTCTTGTAGACCATTATTCATTAAATTTAATATGTTATCTTCACCATGCATGTACATATTCGCAATTATTATGTATGTTGGGCCTTTAGAATGTGAACACTTGTGGCTAGAGGCCAATGACATACATAGCCACAATACTAGGCACAATTCAGATCTTCATATGAATCATGGTGAGTATAATAATGGACCAGTTACTAGGGGGGTCAAACTATTCAATTGTCTACCTCCATCATTAAAATCTATAACAATCATTAACGATTTCAAAAGTGAATTGAAAAGCTTCTTAATGAACCAATGTTTTCATACAATTGAGGATTTTAAAAACTTCAATAAGTCCTAATTACTCCAATAAATCCATATGGCATACTGGTATAAACTTTTCCACAATTTCTTCTGTTCAACTGTATATAAATGTATATTTTTATTGTATTTCAATTGTATTTTCATTTGACATGTCTAATACCTGTTTTCAGATCAATTAAGGATACAATAAAGATGTTCTATTCTATTCTACTGCTAAATCGTTTCCGGCTAGTGTGTCGCATTGTGAACAGGATGCGTGAGGGTCATAAGACAAATATTGCTGCTGATGCTAAGGTTACTCCTGATTTTGGTTGTGAATGGGCCTTTGAGGCGTCCCCAGTCACCATTGGCTAAAAAGTTCCCACCAGGGTGATTTTTGTGTGAAAATATTGTGAATGTCAATGAAGGATTGACAATATTTCAGAAGGTACTTCTCTGCACGGTGTGAGGTAGTTTCACAACAATACGCACATTCTGAAAGCCACTACGGTTGTTTACGCTTTAGTTGACACTGTAAATGGTCACAAAACATGCATATCGCGTTACATACACGATTTGATTACTTCTCAAGATATTTCATCATGTATGGTATTGATGTGTTCATAAAGCAAAACTGAAAATGAAAAGTTCAACCTCATGCACTCAGCACAAAAGAGCAAAGAAAATCAGGCAATTTTCTTGTTGTAAAATCAAGGTGACAGAAGCTAGGCCTATTTATTGGTATCAAAACAGTTATAGGCATGCTGATGAAATTTAGTTCATCTGATAGAGGAAGGATCACTCAACAAATGTATCAATTGTCATCTCCGTGCTAACTATCTACTGCTTTTCATGTAGGCCTAAGTAACGGTTCAGCTTATTTTTCAAACAATTTTCCTAAATTTTCTCAGATTTATCAACTTTTTTCTATTTCAAATTTTGAATAGACTATTTCAACATTGATACATCGATAAATAACACACAATCGATATACTTTGATGAGTGGGTTCCTATCAATATGGCCACCGAATCGATGATTATTAATTACCCCACCGACAGCTAGGTTATCTGGGGGTACAAATGGGCAGATGCTAGATGAATGATGCTTACAAAAACCCATGCCTTTTGTGGGACTCAAACCCACACCCGACCCGATTTCAGTTTCTATAAAGTAATGCCTTAGCTGAAAGAGACACAGGGGTGGAGGTGGTACCACTGTCTCCTAGGTTTACTATGCCTATAGTGTTTTGGAGATGTAAATGGGACCAAAGAAATAGTACTGAAAGAAGGCCTATTGGAAATTACTATTTATTCATGAGCCTATTAATCATAATACTTCTTGAATTCCTGCAAAGTTATTCTAATGTGAGGAGAGGAAAGTGAAAGAGCAGAATGTTACGTGCAGTTACTTTCAGAAATTGTTACCATGGTAGATTGTTGCCAAGACAGACTTTATGTGAGGATACAATGTTTTCAAATGCTAGATTCAAACATTAGTGTACAAATACAGAAGAGAATGAAACGAGTACTATTATTGAAGTCAATTATTATACCTTGCAGCCACCCTCTGTGGCTCATTCAGTTGAGGCACAGTTTTAACAATGAAGCCAAGTCGGGTGTGGGTTCGAGTCTTACATAAGGCATAGGTTTTTGTAAATGTTTTTCACCACTTCCATCGCATATGCATCGACTTTTAAAAATTCAGAGGGGTGCTCGAACAGTGAAGGCAAAATTCCTATACCACAACGGGTGGGGTGGAGTAAGGGTCTCCCACTTGGCTCCGTGCAGGCCTTTTTTTAAATCATGTTTTTCGTAACATATTGTTAGTTTGAGAAGACTAACAGTTGCTATAGATGTAATGATGTATTGATATAATAATTGCAATAGTTCTAGATATAAGTGGTACTGTACATGCAAGTATACTTTATTTGTTGTTTTATAATCCAGCTATAAAATCATTATAATTGAATAAATCAATTTCAAAACTTGACTTCAACAATACGGTATCATAGAGGCCCTAATTTCAAGCAATGTTTGTCTGTAGGCTATTGTCTTTGTTTTGGATGACCATTTTAAATGATTGTAGGCCTATATTAGTTTCTTCTACTGGTACGGTAAATAATTCAACAAGTCTGTATTCACTCAACTGAAATAGATTTTGTTCACATTTGTGAATACAAGATCATTTTTAAAATTAATGATTTTATTCTGTGATACTAACTCGTCAGTTCCTGGAATTCGTTGGAATAGGCCTACATTCGGTTACATAGATATTTTGATGAAAATATAGAAAACTCTAGCATATTTACAATTACCTTAAAATTACTACGAAAATGCTATGCATTTTCTTAGTTGAAGGATGAGTTGAGAAAATAGCACCAGACACTATTTTCACAGGTGGTCATTTAGATCATAAGACTATTCAGAACTCACGAGACCTATTAGGTATATCAATCCATACCTAGATCTAAGAAAGGACCAACATTTCTTTAAGCTTGTTCTAAAAAAAAAACTAATATATATTTTTTTAAATCAGTTCAATAACCTTTGCCCTTAAGACATACGCTCATATGTTACCACATCAATACATCTGAAGTTGCACATTTATTTACAATTCAGTCTTCTCATAGATACGACGTAAATACATGTTGACACTACAGTCTACACTTACTTTTTGGGTCTTAATTATTATTATTTTAATATTCAATAAAATCATATTGTTAACATTTAGGTAGGCCTACTGTTCCAATACACAGCTCATTGTTTACAATGCTTGTTCATTATACAGTTGGGATTTGAATGAATTCATCAACTACTTCTTCACAGTTTATGGCATTAGTTCACGACTTGTATGCAAATAGGCACAAGGTATTAATCTGCCCAAATATCCAAGAAAGTGGAAACAAATACTAGATTTCGTGATCAGGCCGTTGAGCACCATCGTCCTATCCTTTAACATGTAACCTAACCCAAGACGAGCACTATGTTCGGGGACTTGGCAAAAACCGCGATCAGGCCGTTGAGCACCATCGTCCTATGCTTTAACACGTAACCTAACCCAAGACGAGCACTATGTTCGGGGACTTAGCAAAAACCGCGATCAGGCCGTTGAGCACCATCGTCCTATGCTTTAACACGTAACCTAACCCAAGTCGAGCACTATCGTCTTCGGTGATGGTGATCTTCACTTTTCGGCTTATAACACTGAGGATATGGGGTAGGTCTACTGGAAAGTTATCAAAGCAGACAATATAGGGGGTCTCATCTTGATAGTTGAAAATGGCAATATACGTAATAATATTCTGGAAAGAGGTGGCCAATGACTTACCAATACAGTGATGAAGTGAAATATGAATCAAGACTTGAAAATTAACTCTCGTCTCCCACATATTGAGGTGCACATAATGATACACAAACACAAAATTATTTGTAGGCCTATGCTCCCAGTCTACGATATAGAGCTTCAAATCGCAATTTCAAATCAGCCATTTTACATGGAAACCTCATATAAATATTTTGTGTAATAAACTTCGTTCTTGTGCTTTCAAATTATACGTACTCAAATTCATTTTACCTTTTCAATTGCTGCGCACTGTTTATCTAGCATTGGCTGAATCTTTAATTTCATATGGTATTTTAGCTTGGGGTGACGCTTCAAACTCACATTTGCAACAAATTCTTAATCTACAAATCAGCATGATGAAATGTATAACAACCGTTCAGGTTAAAATTACTATTGATAAAGACATTTCTGCATTATTTCAGTACTGTAATATTCTACCCGTCACTTACTTATTTGATTATAAATTTATTCTGAAATATTATTATGACCCTACTTATAAGATATTGAATGATCATGAAGTTAACACTAGATATGGGCTTCTTGGAAATTTTAATATTCCTACTTTCATAAATAAATATGGTAAACGCCGTCTCGAATACTCTGTACCCGCTAAATTCAATCAGATTCCTTCTAATTTACGTAATTTTATATCTTATAAAAGTGTCAAACTAGAAATTAAAACACGGTTAATCAATAAAATAATTTATGCGCAATTAATTTTATGCTTCTTTTGCTTATTTTATTATTCTTTTGTTGTAACTTCAATAAGTTTTTTTATCATCTGTGGTCTCCTATCAGTTTCAATTCATATTGCTATTATTTTGATGTGATGCTTCGTATTTTGGTAAGTGATAATTATTACTTGGAACCTTCTTGTTTTTTGTTTGTTTTGACATTCATGCTGTTTATAATGTTGTTCCTCATTTTGTATATTATGCTTTATGCATCATCCACTGTATTTATATATTCTTCACTACATGTTGCACCAACCAAGCCACCTCAAGGTTAAATTTCTCACATTCGCATTCTATGTATTGGTAGATCACATATTTATTTTTCATTGGTATTTTTGTTATTGTATCTTTTGTGATATTTTAGTCAATCTCTTAATCAGTGTAATTTCGAATCATTCTTTTGTGAATAATAGTCCATCGTGTAGCTCATATTTCTTTTTTTCCACTCATATTCTTTATTGCCATTCAATTTATCAATTATGTTTATATTTTCTCAATCACCATACATAACTAATGTATAAAATCTAGAGCTAAGCAATATAAAGATATAATTTAATTTTTTTCTTCCCACAGTCAAGTCTCCCTTGGAGACTTTGTGGATAGCATTTGACTGTTTAGTGTTTTTATTTGTATGTACAAAACTGATGATAATGAATAAAAAAAAAAAAATAGTCAATTCAATAATTTATTTTGCCAACTGGATTAATTCACATGATACATAGTTTCATCTTCATCTTTTAGTTTCATTGTTCATGAGAACAATGTATACAATGTTATGGGAATGAAAAACAATTATGAACAATTAAGCTGCACATTTATGCACTTTACAAATTCAACACAAACCTGAGGCTAGCCAATGAATGGCAGCGTTTCATTGATGGGTCACCAAAAATTTATATTCAAGCGAGTTTCATGTAGAATAAAAAAAATATCAACCTCCGGTGGCTTCATTCAATAGATAATCGTAATTAAAAAGTAATCATAAGTTGAAAACTCACTGAAATATATGACCATGTCAAAACCGAGTCTTGCACACGGGAGACATGTGGTTAGTACAAAATAGTTATAATCTTCGCCACTAGGTGTCTCATTCACCGAATAGCGTTACTATGTAGTCGAATGGCCAAAATAACGAGTGTAGGTATTGTGATCCCTGCAGCTCAATGGTTAGCACAGCTGAGTTCCATGCTACTTGCGTGAGTGCAAGTGCGTGAGTACTGCTTGAGTGCACTTGCGACTCATTTTTTATTTTTTCAGATTGGTGTCTCCAGAGTTTATATATAAAGCAACATGGTCAATTAGGTGGACAAACCCAGGTTGCGGACAGTAAGTTAGGTAAGGTTGGGTTAGTGTCCAAACATCGCGTATACGGATCGCGTAACGGAGTTTAGGCCTATATACTTTCAAAGAATATAAGGAAAAAATAAATGGAAAAAATAAAGAAAAAAGAAGCGTGGTACGTTAATCAGTAAATTTACCTTTGTTTTCTATAGCAGGTCATGTTCATTTAGCAGTAACTGGTGTCGGGTGCACTCTAGCAGTTAAAATCACAACTATTTCGCTCAACCACATGTCAAAATCGTCAAAACCACCACACAATGTCAGCTATCTTGGCAAAACTGTATTACAACATGAAACTGATGAAAGTGCACAAAAACACTTTCTATGCGTTTCAAAGAAAGAAAAAAAAAAAATTACGGCACCCATAACCCTGCGATTAAAAGCATTCATATATGATTCATTTTTAAAACAAAAATTCAAATTCAATAAGAGTAGGCAACACAGACATCTGTCAAAATATAGATGACGACCCAGAAACCACCATATTGAAGTGAATTCAAAACTAATAAAAACCAACAATTCTTACTGTGCCCAGACTTTTTCTAAAATATATAATTAAGATCTATCAGAATACATTAAAAACTCGAAAGACAAATAGGCCTACCGGTACCAATTCGTAAGAGTAAAGGTCACGACAAAATCGTTAAAGCTAGCATTAGTTGAACCTTGTTTAAAGAAGGGCAATTCTCAAATGGTGGAGAATTACTGGCCCATCTGAATCTTATCGGTATTTTCAAAGATTTTCGAAAATGCATTCTGCATATGATTAGTAAATTTTCTGAACTCACATAATCTAATAAGTAACTGCCAACATGGCTTCATGAAAGGTCGATCCACCACAACGGCTCTTGCTAGTTTTGTGAAAAATGTCCAGGACGCATGGGATAACCGACAAAACGCGACGGGAATATTTTATGATTTTTCAAAAGCGTTCGACGTTGTTAATCACAATAAACTTTTGAATAAACTAAAATTAATGGGCATTATTGGAAAACCAAACAATTGGATTGAATTATTTTTGCATAATAGAAGGCAGGTTGTGAAAATAACAGACAGCATGGGAAATAAACATTTTTCAAATGAAATCACGATAAATACTGGCGTTCTACAAGGTTTCACAATATCGCCGATTCTGTTTATAATTTTCACAACGGATTTGACAGATCACGTTCAACTGGGTAATTTGACATTATACGCAGATGACACTAGCCACTTGATTTGTAAAGGAAAAAATAATAACATGAGCACCACATTTAACAATAACGAATGTACCAATAGAGTTGAAATGCTGCAGTTCAAGTTATGTCTAAATGGGCTAGTGCAAATGAACTATTTCTGAATACTGCAAAAACTGTTCTGATAAACTTTAAACATAACAATGATACAAATGTGAAAAAATTTTGACAATATCACTTCACCTCTTTTATATTTGAAAGGCAAAAGTATTATTAAAAAAGGAGAAACTAAATTTCTAGGTATAATCATCGATGAAAAGTTAGCATGGACGAATCATATAAACGGCGTTGTAAAAATATATGGCTAGTGGATGTTACCTAGTGAAACGGATAATAAATATATGCGGGTTCAACACGGCTAAACTGGTTTACTTTGCACATATAGTCACATATTCAATATGATATTATTGTATGAGGTCATTCTCTAACAACGAATAGATTATTCACTTACAAAAAAGAGTGATACAATATTTAGCAAATGCTAGCTTTGATCCTACATCAGAAGTATTCTACAAAGACTCATGTAAACCGTTTTTCAAATCATTTAATATTCTTACTTTGCTGTGCATTTACAATTTTAGTACAATTTGATATGTTTTGGAAAATAAATATCTTATCCACGATTTCGGTGAAGAACATGACCATAACACCAGGAAAAATAATTTAAAAGTAATGAAGTATGATCTTTCTATCATCAAAACTGGACCCATACATGCTGGCATTCACTTCTATAATTCACTCCCTCTTGCACTCAGAACTAATAGAACAAATTCATTCAAATTTAGACTTAAAAAACACTTAATTGATAAATGTTATTATAGTATAAGAGAGTTTCTAAATGATTGATTAATTTATTGCTGTTCAGTGTTTTCATAATGTTCAAATGTGTTTTTCATCATTGTTTCTTCAATTGTTCATCATTAGCCCCTACTGTATTTTGTATCATTACCGGTAGGGTACCATATACTATATTGACAAGACTAATATCTTTATAAGATCAATTTGGACCAATAAAGCATATTCTATTCTATTCTAAGTAACCTGATGCTCCAGTAATCGGTTTAGGTTCTTATTATGCACATAAGCTTGGCTATCAATCCAGATACCGGTACTTGTGTTGTTGTGTTCATGTGTTTTCACATGTTCACAGTTCATGTGAATTTCAACACATGCCAGTAAATTTGTTTATTCCTTTAACTATACTATTTTTTTTTCTTGTCAAAATTGCAGGCCTACCACAAAATGAAAGTAGACAAAAAAAATTTCTATGTGGTTATATAAAAAAAAACTTTCGCAACCCACAACGCCGTGACCAAAAGCCTATTTAATGTTTAATTTGAATGAACACACACGTCAACCAAATGTTCGCAAACCAGTGCACAAACCATCAGATTCAAATGAGTTGAAAACATTAAAAACCAACAATTCTTCCATGCCCAAACTTTTGCAGATAGATGTGAACAAGATTCAACAGAAAACACAAAAAATACGAAAATCAAACACAAATTGGGAAAGGTAAAGGAATATGCTCAATAAGGCCTATCCCCAAAAAAGTTCTGGTGCAAGTCTAAGCAAAATGTAACACACGGAGGTTATGAAGCCAAGCCTCCTGCTATTTGAACCTAGACCTGAGCCATTGAGTTGCCTGAGCTTACAAACCATAAGCTAGATACTTGGCATAAACTAGACTTGGCCTACAGCTATAAATTTCATATACAAATTCTTAGTCTTAGGCTGCCCTAAAGACATTTCATTTTTACAATTATTGCAGATTGAGTTAATGATAAAATTAGACGTAAGCCAAATCCAAGGCCTAGCAAGATAGGTCTAGGCTAGCTAGGCTGCATAGGGTCAACCAATGAAAGGGTCTAGGTCGAGGCCAGGCTATGTTGGAGCCCTTACCTTCTCTGTGTAATTTCATGGCATCCGACTGAGATGTCTTAACCAGCTGCTCCTCCTCGGCGTCACCGGGGAGGCCTTCCTCTTCTGTGCAAAATAATAATAATTGAACTGTTAACATGTCGTATAACTAGAGACGCCAAAAGTTGCGTTAACTTTGAGTTGGGCACTTGTAAAGGCTTAGTAGGATTAGGCCAGGGCCAAGTTGCATGACCTCTCATCCATGTTATTGTTACATGGATTACCATATGATTTCAGTATTAGATGGCTTGGTGAAAGAAAAATTATTTGATTAATTTACTTACTTGTTCCATTCATCTTTTCCAATAACTCTCCCCAAACGGACCATGGTTGACCGCTTAAATCGCGAGTGCTGTCAACCACAGAAGCCATTTTGATATTGGATTCCGACTTCACCCACTGGCCCAACGAGCACTGGCCGGTGAGGGTAGGCCTACCTATTACTGCCTTCTAGATTATTGCCCTTCAGACGCCATTAATATTTACTTTATGATATTTAAGCGCTACCTTATTCCACTTCTATCTATCCTATTGATCGATATCCCTACCGTACAATATAATTTTCACAGCCAGTTCCCTGCTCTTGAAACCTTGACGCACGCGAATTCTACAATGAAAATATTTCTTTTTAACTGGCACTTTCTTTTATCACCGCCACTTTGATTACCTAGCTGTCAGAAAATCCATAGTGTACAATTACAACACAATAGTATCTCTGGCGCTAGTGGTAGTAATGGCGTGTCGGTTGGCGTGTGACAGCCACTTTCGTTTTGAATCAACTTCTATGAACTAGGCTTGTAAGTCTATCTAGCTTTATGATACTTAATCGATAGAAGGCACACTTTTTTTCATACTGAAATTTGATTGGTGATTTTGGAGTATTCACTTCTACACGAATTATCTCTAGGTTGATTTGACGTGGCTCTAGCCACTCCCACTAATGAGTTACATCACAAATTCAATGGTTACATTAAAGGCTTGCTTTTGGTTTATCCCGGCCTGATACTAGGTCCAGGCTCAACTCCACCGTTGGCATAGGTACTTATACAAGAATACTCAATATTAACCTCACAATAAAAAGGCATGTAACATCTCACATATATGCATCAATGCACTAAATGCATGTGTTACACATGGCTAGGCCTACTTGGTTCTCACTCACATTCAACTTGAAACCAGGTCAGGTAGGGTAGGCTAGACTATGTAGGCGTAATCATGCCTAATCATTGACTTTGTAAGCGAAGGCAGGCATAGAGCTTGGAAATACCACTCTTAGTCTCTTAGTCATTCACTGAATTTTTTCTCACCAGGCAACATGCATATATTTTAGATGAAGTTTTGGTATTGATAAAGTAGTCTCTAGGTAGGCAAACCCTTTTGCGCCCAATAGCTTTATTGGGGTTTTCTCCTGGAATTGTAGACTTATTCCATCTATTGAATGGTGCCACTGCTCTCATGTTATTGTTGCGTTTTATCATGTTTGAGCTCTTTTAAATGTCTGGCTTCCTCCGAATTAATATTGTTAGAGTTGAGGTTAGGTTTTGATCCGTCATTATGACATGATTCCAACACTACACAGCCCCCTAACCTAACCAAGAATCTGTATGTTTAGAAGAGATGAAATGAAATAAACTAGGAAAATGCGTTATGTGTTTCCACGTTCATGGATGAGCTAGAACATTTCAACATATCTTTGGATTGGTTGTATATCCACCTTGAGATCTAAACAATTACGTCACTGCCTTCCTATTTCCTAACTAATTTCTATGATAATGAGGACTTGGCGTTGTTTTAATCGTTTCCAATTAATTGTTGGCACTTGTTGCTTCAATTTAATCGGTATCTCAATAGCTTTGAGTGATTTAAAAGCATTACCGTGCCTTTACATCATATATTTTTTTCACATCAAAACGGCTGATCCGATTCCAGTGAAAGTTCGGAATTATGTGTATTATTATTATATTTAATTTCCTGAGAATTTGAATTCTCTAGGAGGGAATATTTTTTACTGCTTTTCTCCAGCTGAGTTAGTCACTTATTCTTAGGCTATGCGATTTTTGAAAACTTTGAAATTAGTTTTCTCAGAAGTGGTTCAACCGATTGTGCCTCAAAACTATACAGTATGGAATTAGATAAGGACACTTGAGTGTGCCAAGTTTCAACGGAATTTTCATCTCCGTTAAACCTGCTGAGCGCGGAAAAAAAAAACTTTTTTTTCGAGTATGGTGAAATTGAGTCTTCGCTTCGCTCATCCAAATACAAGATACTTGGGCCTACGTGTGGTGGTTTCATTTAAGAGAGGGAGCCAAGATCTACTAGAAAACTTAATTTCTAGTGGAAAGAAAAATAAAAGGGGTGAAATGGACTATGAATTAGAGCGGCCATCAGAAATGGTGAGGGAGTTGAATTGGTTGTCACTCGAGGCTAGAAGAAAGGTAGACAGACTGTGCAATTTTTATAGAACGTACCAAGGAGAGGGTGGTTGGGAGGAGCTTGGGGAAAGAGTTATGAGACAAAGTTTAGAGCGTTCTATAAGAGGTGATCATGGGGAGAGGGTAGTAATTGAAAGATGTAGAAGAGATGTCGGCAGGTTTTCGTTTTTGATAAGGACAGGAATTGAATGGAATGATTTGGAGGAGGACATAGTAAAAGAAGCAAGTTTGGGTAAATTCAAGAGAAGGGTTGTGGAATGTGGAAGTGAGAAAGAGGGGATAATAATTAATTGAGTTCATATGGTAAACAGATGTGGTTATTTTACTGTGCCATCGTGTACGAGTTACACAATTGTACTTTTAAATAAAATAATAATAATAATAACGAGATATTGGGCGTGTGAGGGTACCCACCTTTGCCATGGATCCAATTACAACGAGTCAGGCTACTATGTATTATACAGGATCTAGTAACCATGCCTTTAATCTAACGCAGTGTTTTCAGGGAAAAAGAAGAGGGAAAAGAGAGTTGGAAAACACTTGAATGCTGATTTAAAAACAAGGAAATTGTATTCCAGTAGGCCCTACTTACAAAATAAGTATGGTACCGGCTCATTTATGATTTACAATAAACTTGTAACTGACTGTGCGTTCTGTCAATCATTGGTATCAATCGGGTAAATCATCAACACCACGATCATAATAATTTTATATATATAGTATGTATTGTCTTTGAACCCAGGCTCGGACTGACCAGGGTGACTAGCGACAAGTGACTAGCCAACTGAACCATCATCCAGGAGACTAGGGTTCAATTCCCGCCATGGTTGACCATCCTGACAAGGTTTTTTCTGTGGTTTTCCTCTGTCGTTCAGGTCAATACTGAGATAGTTCCTTAACAACAGGCTACAACAGACTCCTTCCCTCTACTGGTATCCAGAAACACGTAGTGGAACAATCTTTCATCTCATCATCCCACCATCTCATATATCATTCACCGACGCCAGTGTGTCGAGACAGTGCGTCGTTAGACCCAATAAATAAAAAACCTTTCTTTCAAACCATTTTCTACACTGACAGTGTACTGAGCATTGGCACAAAAATAACCTTGTTTTACCTTTCCAGCAGGCCTACCCATGAGGCCATGATTGCTTTCCTAGTCGTCGGTAGGCTATACATTTCAACCTGGTTATTGCACTTTCTTCACCCCTTTAATCAATTATCTGTAAAATGATTGCAATTCCCGGTAAACACATTCATTATCGTGTTCCACAAATTGTTTTCCCGGTGTTATATGTAAATTGTCTCTGCTTTCTCATTGATTACCCTTTACATAACTCTAATCCATCTGTAATTTTCCACTGAATTGCTTTATTTGCATGTAGGCCCAAGATATTCCCAAGCATTTTCCTGTCCCTATTTGCAAATGTTTACCGATTTTCAGCTGGAATTTCAGTTTGCTTCTAACGACCATCTGTCTTGTGAAGTTTGAAAGTATTTGTCCCATTTTGCTCAACAGCTGACTGAATAATGAAGACCTTGATATAATCACGAGTACAAACTTGCAGCCTGATCAGGAGAAATACCTGACTTGCATTAAACCTACAAAAAAAAACAACCCCTCCTAAAAAACAGAACCAATCAGAGAACAACATTACTAGAGTCTTGATGAAGAGTGAAACTCATTTTGTGCACAGTGCCAAATTTTAGCTCAATCAAAGGAATCAAAACAACAATGGACAGTTCCAATAAAGTCTCATTGAGACACTCGCTACGCTCGCTCAACAAAATGTGTGCCTGCTCCATATGCTACCCTATAGAGAGCTACCACTTACCTTGATGAGATAATACATTTCTAGTTGTTTTTTATATGCCTAATAGTATTACGATAAATTTTGCTAGTCATCATCGACTACGGTATACACTCGGCCAAACGGGTAATTATTAAAATTGAGAGTGTATTGTTATTCATTCCTGTGTCTTACAGATTGTGTGGGATAATGCCTTGGAAGTGCAACTTTTGTTCCTGCTTCAAACCAGAGGTGGAAGATATTCGAGATCTCGATTATAATCACCATTCGCTTAAAGAAGTTCCCTCAGATGTGTTTGCTCATGAGAGGACCTTGGAAGAGTTGAGTCTGGAAGCAAATCGCGTAAGTTTTTCGCAGCATTTATCATAAAGAAATACGAGCCAGCTATTAATTTGCACAGTTAGTTTCCTAGTTTGGTAAAATTGCTGTATGCTCTTAAGTGAGATCACTCTTAATATATCCCCAGAAATACACCAAAATTCACTGTTTTCAAAGGTGTAAATTAGGAAAAAACAATATAATAATCTAATAAATGACTTGGTGTGTAGGCCTATAGGAAAATAGCCTGAGGATGAATATATGAATTGGGTGAAAGGTAAAGAAAGAACAGCAGCTTACCAAGATTTATGAGTAGAGAAAGGCCTAGTTCATAGTGAAGAGCCCATAGATATAACACAGATGAAATATTAAAAGTATGCACGAGATTCTGACATTTCGGCTATTGCCTTGGTCACAGTAGAGGAGAGACTACACTACTGCGACCAAGGCAATAGCCGAAACATCAGAATCTTGTGTGTACTTTTAATTTCATCTCTGTGTTCTATCTATGGGCTCTTCACTATGAGTAGGCTTTTCTCTATTCATGAACTTTGTTTAGCCGATGTTCTTTCTTTCCCTTTCACTCCCAATTCATGAACCGTAGTCTAATAAATAGATGCTAAACTGAATTCATGTAAAATGGCTGAATACAGTGAAACCTCTATGCATCGTTCACAGATCTATCGTTTTTCTGCTTGTATCATTTATTTTTTCTCACCCCACTCCCATATAATTGATGTTACATTTTCCTGGATGGATGGTTTTTCTGGATGAATGGTTTTATTTTCGTGGTCTCTTGAAAAACGATGGATAGAGGTTTCACTGTGGGGCCTACATGGAAGAAATACCCAAAACGTTAATGGTATAGGGTTATTTAAACTGTTTAACTCGTTTAACTAGTTCACCCCCAGTTGAACTGGCATGTCTGTGTTCAAATTATAATTAAATTGCATAGGTCTAAATTCATCAACTGCCTAGTAGCTTCCAATGTGCCTATCAAAGTTTATGAAACTAGTGTAAAGAATAAAGATGAATAAATAATTAATTATGAAGAAATAGATATTATAGGCCCTAGGACAGCTAGTTATTATAATGTTTGGTGATGTTAGAAACTTGGAATACATTACATTAAAAGATAATACCGATACAGTACTCTTTAGAAGAAAATGGTCATTTGTACATGAATATTGTAGGACTGTAACGTTATTCATAAGTCATAACTGAGCTATAATGTCTTAACGAGTGTGTACAAGAGTCTAGTTTTTTCAGTTGTAGGCTTGCTCTGACTCCTACTGTTTTTGCCAAGTTTTTTCTTTCAGTCTGTATGCCATATTTCTATAGTCACTGGCTTTTTAAAATTCAAATAAGTAGAGCTAACTTAGGCCCATGCATTCATTGGTCCAATCCCATTGTATGAAATATGCAAATACCTTATGAGGCTGATACTAGGACTAAGTGCCCATTTGAAAGGTATCTGGGTTTCATCTCAGATCGAATTTGGGGCACGTAAGTATTAGGTTTTTCTTGTTTTGTTAGTTTTTAACCCACATAAACACCCATATTTTTGTTTTGGTATCATTAAGTTGAGTTTTCATCTGCCATCATGTTGTAAAACTAACTCTGCATGGCCCCCTAATCCAACTTCACCAAGAAATCTGCATGTTCAATGGGGTGTTAACATGATTTTTTAAATTTTTCATCATTTTTTGTCTTCTTTTTTTCCAATGTGACATGACACTATTGTGAAGAAGTCTAATTTAAAATGTTGATAATAAATTATATATATGACTTTGAACATTTTACATTTATATCTGTGTGCCCCTCCATGCTCCTTCATTAACTCAAGTTACATTGGCAACTCTCAAGTAGGCTCTAATTAGTTGATACGCATCAACTTACATAGTATCAGTTGATTGCTCTTCTCCACATTTCATCATGTGTAATATATCGTTTCTCACACACCTTTGAACCGATTAGCTTGAAATTTTCAGTAAATGTACGTAGTGGTACCGGTATTATATTAAATACGAGTAGCATGATTTTTGATGTGATGTGTATTATCAAAGATGGGCCTTTTAATTTTCAAGTTGAAGTTGAAAAAAAATATATATAAATGTAGAATTTTATTAAAATATTTCCACAACCGGAAATAATTCACATAGAATGTTATCTACTTGGATCGGTTTCTCCCGGGTTGCCTGAATCTCTACACCAAGGAAACTGGTTCCATATCCAGCTCGTTTCTATATAATAAAACAGATAAATGGAATCTCCGTTCTATGGAAAGGCGTTTCACCTGAATCCCATTTGGGGAAATTGATATATTTGAAAACAATTAATGAAACTGTACACCATGTAAACTCGTTTCATATCCAACTCGTTTCACCAAATGAAACTTGTTTCACATGAATGTAGGCCTATAAATTTTAATACAATTAATAAAACTGTACACCAAGGAAACTAGTTTCATATCCAGCTCGTTTCTATATAATAAAATGAAAGAATGAAATCTCGGTTCTTATTTTATAATATAGAAACGAGCTGGATATGAAACGAGTTTCCTTGGTGTACAGTTTTATTGATTGTATTAAAAAATATACATTCAGGTGAAACGAGTTTCATTTGAAACGAGTTGGATATGAAACGAGTTTACATGGTGTAGTTTTATTAATTGTTTTCAAATATATAAGTTTCCCCAAACGGGATTCAGGTGAAACGACTTTCGATAAAACGAAGATTCCATTTATCTATTTTATAATATGAGAACGAGTTTCTTAGAAACGAGCTGGATATGGAACGAGTTTCCTTGGTGTTGAGATTCAGAATTCCCGTTCTCACTATTGGTGTTGCAAACATACTGAAAAAACATCAGCACTGAATCTTCAAAATTACTATAATAACTTGTATCCTAAGTGATACAATGTGTATAAGTGTTGGGTAGATTAGCCCTGACTAAAACCAACTATATAATTTGTATATGATTTTTTAACATGAAATATGTAATAACTAGGTAATGTATTGTATTTGTTTTTAATGTTTGGTTTTGTATTGTTAATGTATACAGTACTGTTTTTCCTGTGTTGAAAATGAAAAATGTAATTGTTATATATATATATTCTAATCAAAACCTGCTGTAACCATGAAAGCATGTTAACGCCCCTCCAAGCAAGTTGAGAACTAATAAATAAGTGCCTCCTCCTACATGTAGGCATATCTCTTAAACCCAGATAACCTATTAAATTGGGCCAGGAGGTGTTGCCACCACTTTTTCTAGGGCAGACTTCTAATATCAATTGGTTCCTGCCAGTTCCGAGTTCTTCCTCAGCTTCTTCACTATTACTATCCTCTGTTTCTTCTTCTTTTCCGACGATTTACCTCCACCATTCATCCTCCCACCATCTCTCGTCTATCACTTCTTCCCATTTTCCTTCTCAGTTGACTACCCCAAACTTGACTCCCTCCTGCCACCTTTCTCTTGGTCTTCTGGGTCTTCTCTTGGATCCATTGTTTTCTGCTATCTCAAACATGGCTCTCGGTAGTGGTAGTAGTAATACGTAGTATTTATTCCTTTAACCCTCTTTCGAGGAAATCGGTACACAATTTACGTATTTTACAATATAACTTATTAATAGCATTACATTTGAGTATGGCAGTAAGCCATCATTCATGATTTGTCAACGAATTAGTAATTCTAGTATATAAAACAAATAATACAACAAATAATGATACATTACAAGATTTCAGATTGATCCATACAGAATTGAGATAAATCAATAGAACTTGTATATATAGACTCTCTGATACATAGATATAGATGGCTAGATACTTATTTCCTTTTCCATTTGCCGCATATGCCCATACCAACTAAGTCTCTCCCTTTCCATCTCAAATAATGACCTTTCCACTGGCACTTCATTCCATATATTTCTGCTTCTCTTCTTCTCCATTTTTGACACTCCTGCTACACTCCTCACAAACTTAATTTCTGCTACCTCTGTTTTTTTTTCTTCTCCAGTTCATTGACCATGCAACTGCTCCGTATGATCCAAAACTACTTCCTTCATTTGAGAAACTCACCCAACACTGAGTATAGTATTGGCATAAGCCATCCTGTCTTTTCACTCTACACTGTCATCAAAATATGAAGAAGGGAATTACTTTCTCAAGGAATATCTCTTTGCTTCTCTTTAGATTAAAGACTTACCACGAGCACTTTTCCATTGCCATGGACTACGAGTCTTGAACTTGAGTGACAACGACATTAAAACAATGCCACCGGCTATTGCTTCATTGATTAATCTCCAGCACTTGAACTTGAGCAAGAACTGTAAGTAACAGTAATATACGTGTATATATATATATATATATATATATATATATATATATATATATATATATATATATATATATATATGTATATATATATATATATATATATATATATATATATATATATATATATATATATATATATATATATATATATATATATATATATATATATATATATATATATATATATATATATATATATATATTAGGGATGAAAACGATTCTCAAAATTGAGAATCGATTCTCCATGCTACAGAATCGATTAAAAATCGATTTTGAAAAATTTTTTTTTTATAAAATTAAAAAAAAAAGTATATTCTCATAAAAGTAGTGTAATTTGAAACTTTTTTTTCCGACCTTCCCAAGGCGTTCACGTGAAAAATAGCTGCTAGAGACTTCTTTGAACTGTACTGTACCATTTGGGTATTTCCGTCAACGTTCGGCTGTCAGACGTAACCGAAGGGATAGCTTTTGTCCAGATAGTAATATCTCAACAATACAGAATAATATGGACAGCAAAATTAGCACTTATTGCAACGTAAAGAAGTACAGCAATGAACCAAAAACAAAGAAAAAAAATCTTTTTTTTTTTGAAAAATCTATTTTTTTTGTTTGTTTTGAAAAATCGATTTTTTGTTTTGAGAATCGTTTTATATCAGAATCGATTCTTAATCGATTCTTGATAAATCGATGTTATCCCTAATATATATATATATACATATATGTATTGGTGACGACCTTGGGTGGGGAAGACTTTCCACAGAACCCAGTCTCAGTAATTGTTTTCGTATATTTAAATAGCGGGGACGAGTTTCCATGGAACTAGACATTCCGAGGGGTAGAGACGCAATTAATACATTTAATTATATATAAGAACCGACTTTCTGAGTGACGACCTGAACGAGTGATGACTTTCCAAGGGGTAGAGATTCAGCTATCCCTCTGATTCATCTCTGAATAATAAAAACCTGTTACGAAAATTGTAATCAACATTATCAATGTAGACATATATTATTCACGTATTTTGATTTTTGAGTACTTCGGGACGAGGAGGTCTTTGTGTACTTATGCGAGTATACCTATGGTATCCTAGCTAATTCAGAAACCGATGAGCGTCGTTTGTCGGCATGGTGAAACTGAAAGAAACTCGAGACGGGCAGACGGGAGAAAATTGCACACGTAGAGGTGGCAAGGTAGCTGAAATTCTAAAGCGAAATAATCCCGTATAAGTGGAAAACAAATGAATGACATTAGGGTACCCGAATCGCGCTAGCCTATTAATCACAATTGTGCGTCCCGATGGATCCAATGTTGACGCGCTATGTAACGTAATGTTCCGTTTAGTCCCCACAGAGGGTGACATGTGACACAGACTCATGGCTCGACAAGGTTTGACCTCGGTTTTGACTAGTTGATTGTTGTTAGTGAATTAGTGATCGAGTGATGGCAAACGCTGGTGATAGTTCGATTAGCAGATTGATTTGAAGACCATTTATTAGATCATATATAGAAAAACCAGAGGTGGTATGCCATGGAAGACCGAGTCATGTCATAGGAACACAAACACAGTGCATAAAGGTGAGACAAACACGGACAAAGCATTTTGTTTGTCATTTCTTTTTTTGGGACCGATAATTCCATCTGGTGAACAGAAGGTTATAGTCATGGCAGAGCACGAGCGCTCGCAAAATGATTGTCTTTCATACATTTGAATGGGCCTACATTTGGAAATGATTGAACTGGATCTTCAAATTCACGAACAGTAAAGAGATCACAATGTTCGTGTCTCACAGCAGTTGCATTCGTGCCTTTGATATACCAAGCTCCACTGCAACAGTAAAGATAGCACAAGATCCGCATAGGGGCAAGATCCGCTAATAAGACAAGCCCTGCTTTCAATAGAAAGGGAAGTGTTATCGCGTGACAATTTATTTTATTCATATTGGGTTTGACGATGCACTGTACTGATGATTGAGATCTATTGGTGCCGGGGGATGATTCGTATCTGAATGACTGTATCATCTTTCAATATAGGTATATAGCTGATTATCTGATAAGAACTGCGGAATATATCAATATCGCTCTCGGCTTTGGAAATCAACAGGGAAATATCGAAATTTGAAAAACGAGAAAATTAAATCCGGGGATAAACTGGGAGTCCCCGGACACTCTCTTCGGTATTGTGTAACGCCGCCATCTCGACTTCAATATTTTCTATAGCATACCCACTCTGTATTTTCAGTATTTACGTCAACTGACACACATGTACTATCGTGCGCACATGTCTTTGTAGCCCTTCCATTCTTTGACTTTCCCCTCTCGCCACATTGTGTCACCAATATCATCAATGTTTGAGCTATGAGAACCATGATGACATTGGTTGATTGATTTTGAAACACGGCTTTGTCCACGACGTTCAGTCAGCGTACTATCAGAGTTTTCGTAATGAGGCAAATGTCATTGGATGATTTCCGTATTTACACGCATATAAGCCGCACTGGTTTGTAAGACGCACCCCTACTTCTTACGTTCTATTTTTGGAAACCTTTTTGTTTACTTATCTAAGATGCACTATCATATTCCAATATTTCGGGTCATAAACATGATTCACGAGACCTTGTAACAATTAAAGAAGGTTCCAGTCCCTTTACACTACAACACTAGCACATGGCTGGTTCACGCCTTCTTCTTTCAGCGACTTTATCAGAGAATAAACAAACAATATTGATAATATCTCTCAAGTTTATATTCATTTTTATGTAGCCTAGTGTTGAATGAATAGCTCTCTATAGACTTATCACCCATAGCACACTTCCAGGTGAGCATTGTTGATTGATGATGAACAGATGTTTCAAAGTGTTCGTCTTGTTATTCAGTCTAACATGAGACTTGAAAAGGTGGGCTGATCCAGACGATTGCGAGCCCGCCGTATGCTTCAACATTGACGACCATCCATGCATCAAATCTGACGACGATTGCGGATTCGCCCTATGCTTTAACATTGGACGACCGGCAGTGTTTCACGCAACTGTTTATATCGCAAAATGTGACTATCACGTATGTTTATAAGACGCGTGTGACTTTTTGATGACTTGAAAATGGAAAAAAGTGTGTCTTATATGCGTGTAAATATGGTACATGACGGAGGGTGTGGTTCGATCTGAAGGAGAAGAATGTGAGTGTACGGTGGAGAGAGTGACCATATTGGTTGCCATGGTTACGTGACCTTGTACGCGCCTACCACATCAAAACAGTACAGCTGATTTAACACGATATGCAGCAGTCTTAGCTACTTGAAAACAGCGCGGGTATATTTAAACACGTAAAATGTACATAGAAAAAATATTGTTTCAAAGTTTATAGAAAAAACAATTCTCAATTGATTCTGGATGGTACAGAATCGATTCTGGTTTTTTAGAATCGATGTTGTCCCTTATATATAGATATATAGATATATGTATATTTGTATATATACATATATACGTCAGAATGTAATCATTTTGTTTTCTAGTCCAGTTGGTATCTGGGTACTATTGGCTTGTAGTCCTTACCTTAATTTAGTTCCTGATTTGATACCAAAGTCATCTCTAATAGGCCCAAGTGACTATCATATTACAGTGCTGATTTACATCTTTCTCTTTGTACATGAGCTTTTCAACGTATTCACCTAGATCACAGCAGGCATGCCTACATGCCTATTCTTGTATATTTTTGCACATAAGTAATCGAAGAAAAGAAATCTAATTGATTCCTTGTTGATTTCTGTTTTCAAAATTTAATATCTGAAGGCATTACTATCTAGTTCAAGCAGCCCAGTCAGGCGCTTAACTACCGAGTAAAATGAATACTCTCTTGATATTGGTCATCTGCCTACATTCAGATGGGTAGATGAGGCACTAGCAAGCTAGACCTCTCTTCAGGAGATCATGCTTCAAGATTCCCACCTCTTTTGACCATCCTAACTGAAGATTTTCGTGGTTTCCGCTCTGTCATTAAGGTGTGTACCGGACGGTTCCTCAATAATAGGCCTCGACCGCTTGAAGCACATGGTGAAATAATCATCTCATTCATCATAAATGTCAGTCATCATTCGAATGCATTGATAAATAGAATATAAATAGAAAAATGTTATTACTGGAACTAAATCATGGGCTGCCAATGTTTCATGTTCCAGCCTTGAGTGATATACCAGACAACATCAAATGTTGCAAGCAGCTTGCATATATCAACGTGAGTGTGAACCCTCTGGAGAAACTGCCTGAAGGTTTCACTCAATTGATAGCTCTAGAAGAACTTTATCTAAACGACACATTCCTAGAGTTCTTGCCAGCCAACTTTGGCCGCCTCTCGAAGCTGAGAGTGCTGGATCTGCGAGAGAATAATCTAAACACCTTGCCGAAGTCCATAGCTCGCCTTTCCAATCTTCAAGTCCTCGACATTGGACGTAACGAATTTTCAGACCTGGTATGTAAAGAGATCATCAAACGTTTGTCTTCTTGAATCTATGTACATTAAAAACGAAGACAATTCATAATTATTTGTTGTAGCTATTTTTATCCACTAGGCCTAATTATGAATCTGCTGGTGATGGTGCTGGAGAAATTGATAAAATAGATGTGCTCGAACACTAGGAGGGCATGCGTTGAACCACAGTTTAATTGATAACTCATAATGTTAATTAAATGGGATGAAAGTCACGTAGATTGTGGTTGAGACGTCATTTTAGCAATCAGACTAAAGAAAATGAGAGGAAAAGAAAATGACAAAATGAGAGTAGTGTAGCATACTTGATAAATAAAATGGAGTGACTCTTTACCTGTCAGTAATAGATATAGGAATGAATTTATAAATTAATATTTAGGTTTGTTTGGTAAATTTGTTAACCTGTAATAATCTGTGATAGCTCACTACCTTTATGTACAGGCCTAACATGGCTTATTTCTTAACTGGTATATTCCTAATTTTGTAAGCCTAGGATAAACTTTTTGAAAATGATTTTTTGCTTACATTTTATGCTCAAATATCAAGTTTGCTCTCAGTAGTGAGTTATGTTCTTCTTAAAAGTGTTTCTAAAGGCTTAAATGTTTAAATGAGATTCAACAATTTATATTTCACTGTACATTCATTCACAAAGAACAATCATCCGCACCATAAAAAATGAAGTTGTCACTGCAGATGACCTTTCAGATCACGTTTTTGCCAGGTAATAGCGTACTTCGAGTTGATTATTTTGTTTGTTGTTTCAAGCTATTTCAATGGTGCCACTCATAAAGTAAGTTCTTTAGTATTTCATATCAATTGTTTTACACTGCATGATCCAAGTCATACTGCACTGTTATTGTATCAAACAAGTCTACTTATTTGTGTTCCTTTTTCATATGACACGGAGCCGAACCGATTTTAGTTGAGCCGGTACCGTTTTTTGCTTATGATTTGATTACTGGTTGGACATTTGAACGTTTCATTGGAATAAACCAGTTCAGCACATACCTGGCCTTTTTATGTTTTTGATTGTGACCAATGACTTGTGTTTATTGTAGTTCATATGTGTTCTCCAAGTCCAAGCATAGAGTTCAGGCATATGGTGGGGAAAGCAGTACCATAAGTAGCCTAATTATTGTAATGTATTGTTTTCAATTGTTTGTCACTTGAAATCTATGTTCAACCCTTTCGCTGCGGCGAGCGTATTTATGAGCTGTCCATCGTGTTGGCTTAATTTCAAGGAACGTAATTCAGGAAATCTGGCCCAGCCAAAATGAGATGATACCAACTGTGCTAAAAATCAACTGTACTAAAAATCAACTGACCTGAAAACCAACTGTACTAAAAACCAACTGACCTAAACTTATATTTCTTGAACAGCGTGTACTGGAGGGAAAGTGGGGGGTGTGGCTCCTCTCACAAATTCCCTTCACAAATAGACCATTTTCGAAAAGAATGAGCCATCCAGCGGCGATCGTTTGAACTAGAACGGGATGTTATTACCCGGGTTTGAAACTCCTATGCTGCCAATGCTATTTAGCACGTTTGATTTATATTATTGTGTGTTACAGTGAACGTATTAAGTTATAATATGATAGTAGTTTCAACATTTATATGTTTACTATATACTGAGAGATTTACACACTGTCAGAGAGAGTAAGATGAGAGATGATGCAAGTTTTATATCTTGGTGTTTTACCTTTACCCTGTGGATAAGCGGGCTGATTTTTTGAACAGTACTAAAACTCGCAATACCAGCAATCTCGGCTGCTAGGAGGCGTGACGGGCCTGCGCATTGAATTATGAAATTGGTCTATTGTCACCTCTCAGCCTCGAGAAATCAGTTTAGGTCAGTTGGTGTTCAGTACAGTTGGTTTTTAGGACAGTTGGTTTTAGGTCAGTTGATTTTCAGTACAGTTGGTTTGGAATTTTCACTGTACTGAAAACCAACTGACCTAAACTTCCATACTTCTTGAGCAACTTGTACAAATGTTGAAGTGGAGGATTTTGCTCCACCCCTTCTCAGATTGCTACCTCCCATCATTGAAAATTATGTTTAGGTCAGTTTGTTTCTAGTACAGTTTGTTTTTAGTACGCTTGGTCAGTTTTCAGGTCAGTTTGTTTCTAGTACAGTTTGTTATTTTTTTAGGTCAGTTGGTTTTTAGTACAAATTGTCGGTTTTTAGATCAGTTGGGTTTGAGTACAGTTGTTTTTTAGTACAGTTCATCATTTTTTCAGGTAAGTTGTTTTCAGTACAGTACAGTTTAATTTTAGTGCATTTTACCAATCCTCAGCCAAATTGCACAATGTTAAGAACCTTGGAAATAGCTCTTCATTAATTAGTCAATTTATTGGCAAATGACATGCATTCTGTCTGAAAAGTAAAGAGTATAATTGTGTCGTTTTGGGCCATCAAGTAGTACACACTTATCGAGTGAAGGAGTTATTGGTGAAAATCTTTCAGTAACCAAAAAATCAAATGCCTGTTCACACAGCAAATTATTAGATCCCCTAGCTAAACATAGGTATTAGGTGCAAAGGATACAAGCTCCTGGACAATTGAAACCAACTGAAAGTATAAACACTTCATATAATATATAAGTCTGACTTATATATTATAGGTTGACAAGTTTAGATATCTCGAGTCGACACTCCAGTCGGACGGTGGGATCGGAGTGGATGTGAGGGCCAGAGTTCAAGCTGGCTGCGCCAAGTGGAGGGACATGATGGACAAAAGGATGCCTTTGAAGCTAGCCAAGAATGTAAAAACAGTTTGTGCGTCCCTGCATGATGGGCCCTGAAAAAGGAGTAGACCTTGTTACATGTGATGGAAATGAGGATGTTGCGGTGGTCGTTGGGAGTCACCCGAAAGGATAGGATTAGGAATGGAGTGATAAAAGAAAGAATGAAGACTGCGCCAATTGTTTCGAAGCTACGGGAAAATGGACTTCGCTGGTGGGGACATGTACAAAGACGGGAGGACGATCACATGTGCTGTAGAATTTTGAGACAGAAGGTGCAAGGCAAGAAAAGGAGAGGAAGACAGTCGAAGACTCTGGTGAAGAAAATAGATGGAGATATACGGGAACTAGACCCGTCAGTGGGAGACTGTCATGGTCGGGCCCACTGGAGAAGACTGTGTGCCATATCGCCGACCCCATCTAGTGGGAAAAAGGTGAAGAAAAGAAGAAGATAATATAATATAAGTCTGAAGTTGAAATTCTTTAAAGAAAACAGCTTTTACAGTTATTGGTTGTAGGTAACTAAACAATTATGCAAATGGATTCTTTACAAAATAGGCCACTATATCTCCATCATTTTTCAGAATCGTTTTAATCAAGCATTTACAATATGGACACTTATTAGTAACAAATGGGCCTACTTTATCATTAGACATCTTTTCAAAATCTATATGGAATGTATCTGTTCTTAAATAATATACTCTGAAATCTGAATAACTGTACTGGTCAGTGGCGTAACTAGGAATTTTGGGCCCTGGGGCAAAAGACTCACATGGCCCTCCTCCCTGCCAAAAAACTATAGGCCCATATCATTTAATTCAAATGATGCATATTTCGATATCATTCAACATGCAACCTCCATATTTCATGTTTTTTCAATTTGCTTTTGAAGACGATTAAAATAGGCCTACACTCAAAATTATGATTGAAATACATTCACCGTTATGTCATTCTATGAAACAAAATGGTTCTATTGAATACCAAGATTAAATTACACTTACTCTTGAGATAAAAATAGTTGACTTTCCATCAAAATAGCAAAGTATCAATAAAAGTAAATATCGTATATATAGTAATATATAGTAAATATAGTACGTAGTACCTATATAGTAAAATAATAAATATCAAAGTAGCAAGTTCATATTTATTTCAAGTGCTGTAGGTTCAGCGATAAAATATGACAGTGTTTTTGATACGATTCATATTCAAAATTCAAAATTCAAATTCAAAATTCATTTTATTCAATAATATACTTGTTTAATCAAGTTCAACTTAAATTTTCTCATTGAAGAATTATTTTAAGAAGTAGTCTTTTTTTCAAGTTTTTTCAGATAGTATATAAAAGGTTCTTTTCTCATTTATATACGTTCATTATTTTTCGGTAATCGTTGAAACGTATTTCTGATGATACAGCATGGGCCTCCCAAGGCCGTGGACCCCGGGGCAGCTGCCCCAGCTGCCCTTGCGGTAGTTACGCCACTGGTACTGGTATATGAATCCAGATGAATCAAATCAATAACCTACATTTCAGAACAATATATCAGAAGAAATATTCTGTTACACATTTCATCCTTTGTGGCAGTGAAATATGAAGTACCGGTAATACATAAAAGCTAGCATAATTTTTTTTTGCCAGCTGCACCATTCTTTCTATGCTTCCTAATCCTATGCTATCCGTCTTCTATCTCCTTCTATCTTTCTATGCTTCCTTCTATGCTTCCTACTATATTTGATCAATGCGATGATTTTTCAAACATTGATTAGACCTTTTTTTCTTCTTTTTTACATCCACTCCGATCCCACTATCCGACTGGAGTGTCGACTCGAGATACCTAAACTTGTCAATCTATAATATATAAGTAAGACTTGAATATATTATATGAAGTGTTTATACTTTCAGTTGGTTTTATTTTGTCCAGAAGCTTGTATCCTTTGTACCTATGTTTAACTATGAGTATAGATCTAATAATTTGCTGTATGAACAGACATTTGATTTTTTTATGCCGTAATTAGCAGGATTAGCTATTATTAAAGCAGCAATATCAACATTGTAATGTGTGTTCTAGCCTGAGGTCATTGGCAGTTTACCTGAACTACGAGATCTTTGGGTTGACTACAACAAAATTCGTTGCATACCCCAGGTGAGTTGTTTCAAATGATTGATTGCAACATTATGTTGAACGTCTGTCGTAACATTTTTTCGCTCATACTTTTTTCGATGAGTTCACTAATTCTTTCATCAACGAAGTAAAATCCATTTCACATTCATGAAATTTGAAAATATACAATGTTACTCCACCTGTGATTCAACTTCAAACTATGTTCATGCCACCCTTAACTTCAAATTGTATTAAAACCATCATTGAACATTCACATATAAATACACAACCTGGTTTAGATCGTATTAGAATTAAAGATTTAGTTTTGTCATCTGATATCATTAGTCCTATTTTATCTAAACTAATCAATACGTCTCTGGAGCAAGGAAAGTTCCGGATAAACTGAAGGTTGCTGTGAACCGTCCTATATACTAAAAAAGTGATCACATGTTATATTCTAATTATCGTTCAATAGCCTTACTACCTATAATTGATAAAATTATGGAACGCTGTATCGCAACTACATTGACCAATTATTCAAAACAATTCAACATAACTGAATTACAATACGAGTTCCAAGAAGGCAAAATCACCTCTGATTTATTAGTAGATTTCTCAAGTTTTGTTAATGATAAATTAAATGATAATATGCACATTATTGCAATGTTCATAGATTTTTCTAAGGCTTTCGATACCTTATGTCATTCAAAATTAATCTTAGCTCTAGAGTTGATTGGTGACACAGGGCATATGTTGACGTGGTTCACTAGTTACTTGATGAATGGGACATTTTTAGTTTAGGTTAAAATTAGGGCTGTGCAAAGTCTCGAGATTTTCGAGCGAGTTTGAGACTCAGACTCTCAAAGTATTTTTGGGTCTCAAATTATTTCGAGCGAGCAAATTCGATCGAGCGAGCAATTGCTATTAACACTCTTTCTTCACAAACTCATATTAAGATTCTATTTTGCAGACCAATTTAAAATTGTGTATACCAATCCTATCAACACTAGGTCTTTTAGGAATGTAACTTATGTGGTTCCACATTAAAATAATTTTAATTAGGCCTATAAGTTCATGTTATCGAGGAAGTAAGGAGTTGGGTATTTATTTGTTTGTTGAGCAAGTGACAGGGGCGGATACAGAGGGGGGAGGGGGGCGATCGCCCCCCCCCCCCATGATTCGAAAGCAACGAAAAAAATAGAAAGAAAGAAAAAAATAGGTAGAGAGAAGGAAAGAAAGGAAGAAAGAAAGAAAAAAAATAGGAAGAGAGAAGGAATAAATATCTATAAAGCTATGTATGCCATGATTTCATATTTTACATAATTGCATTGAGAATGAATCGGGAGTAGGCCTACTGTTACAAAATGTCAGATCTAGTAGGCCTATGTAGTTGAGTCGGCAAGAATCAACAAACAACACTACCGTGCTTCTTTCAGGTTTTGAATTATATATCAAGGTGTTAATGAATAATGATGATAAAAACGACGAGGGACGTTTCTAGGGGTGGGCAATGAGGGCGGTTGTCCGGTGGCCAAATTTAAGGGCGCTATCGGCGCCCATTTGTGACTTTCTATCAGTAATCGTATTCTTTGAGTCAAATTAATGGCATTTTATTCACATAACTGGATAGAGTAAGTTTTTTTATATTCAAATATCACTGTTATTGAATGATGGATTGATTCAGCGTTTTATTTGCTTGGAACAGCCATTGAGTAAAATTAGTCTTGTTGAAATCCTTGTCTTTCAGAAATTTTGTGTAGTTCATAAAAACCCGTGGAATCGTATTAAAAAAAATACTTTTCAAAATTTCCCTGCAGGGCATGGACCATTCACCATGCGTTCACCATCAATATGCACACTCAGTTCGGGGGCGCACAATTGACTGCCCAATCCCGGGGTACTAAAATGACATTGAACGACCCTGCAGCTACAAATATTGTTTTTGGGAGCCATTTTTAATTCCATAAGTAGAATGATTTTGGCATCTGAACCTCATCTGAAACACGCTGAACCATATTAAAAATGAGTGTAATTTCAAAAAAAGACCTGCTGGGCCAGGAGGGGGCTTTTCCCCCTTGCCCCCCCGCGGGTCGCCGGCTTCGCGAAAACGAGTTGTTGCATAACTGTTCTCTTGTGGCATTTTTTTCAAACTGAAATCGCCCCCCCCTCCCCATGAATATGACCTGGATCCGCCCCTGGCAAGTGATAGATGCTATCATTGTATTTTTTTTCTTTCACTTCTATACAAACATGTATAAACATATCTTCCTCGTTAGTTGCGTAAATTGTTCTGGGATATTATTTATTCATTCATTTAACTGTACAAATCCATACAATAGGAATTATTATTATGACATATTGGATTAGTCTAGATATTACTCATATGCACATTACTCGCTTATAATAATAATATAATAATGATTAGACTTTATTCATTTTTGAGAAGTACAGTAGCAAAAAAACACAAAAATAACAATTTACATATAAAAATTCAAAAATGAGATGATTATTCAACAAAAATGAAATGGCAAGGTTCAGATACATGAGTATCTGCTCTTCCACCCAACCTTATGAGTAATGACTAAAATGCAAATGATAATGTAATAAAAAGAGCTATAAATTTACAAATGGAAAAGGGAAAAGAGCAGAAAGAGCTGACAGATTAGAACTAAATTAAACATGTTTTTTTAAAACTATCTCTGAATTTTGCTTTACCAAAAGTTGTTTTTTGTATGATAATTTGAATAGACCTAGGGATTTCACTAATTTTAATGACGTTGGTAACTCGTTCCATCTTCTTGGACCACTTATTGAGAATGAAGATGAAGATTTGGAATTGTGATGATGATGAACCAAATTGGATTTTTGACGAATATTATGATCATGAAGCTGTGACGTGAAAGCGTATTGTCTATATCATTCTATCGACTCGATAATGCTGTAATTAGGAATCTTCATAGTTATTATTTTCATATTATTGTTTATGTTTATGTTATGGTTATTGGTATGATATATTTTGTATGTACATTATTATCATCATTTTTTTTGTGTTGTATCAGTTTTGCTCTCTCTTTTTTCATTTCTATATTGGGTTTTAACGACGCACTGTAATGATGACTTAGATCTATTGGCGTCGGATGAATGATTAATGAGATGATGGGATGATGAGATGAAGGTTTTATGGGTAATGGGAAGGATAGTGGGAAGGAAGCGGTCGTGGCCGATATTGTGGGAACCATCCCGGCATTAGCCTAGACTACAGAGGGAAACCACGAAAAACCCCTGTTAAGATGGACGGTGGCGGGGATCGAACCGGGTCTGATATGTCCCTTCACCTCCCGGGTCACATGATTTGCTCTCTCTGTAAGTTCGGAATAATTTTGTTATCTCTAAAAGGAATTCAGGTTTCATTCTTCATGTATTGTATATATTATTTATAATTTTTTTACCTCTGGACAAATATCCTCCATTATACTTTCATTTTCTCCAACTAACTTCATTCTCATTCTTTTCATTACAGTATTTCAACTCAGATATCTTGTAATGCGTCGTTAATTTTTTTTACTTCATTGTCAAACTAACTTCATTTTTCACCATTTATATCCAACATTGCATTTTTTTTCATATTTAAAACCGCAGACGAGCCAGTATCGGGCTTTGTGGACTTTCGTGAACATGTATGTATTTATATCGGGATTCAATAAAAGAAATTTCAACTTCAAACTATAGCCCCAACCATTTTGGCTTTTACCTTCGCGAAATGCATGTTCTCAAGTTAGTACATGTGTTGAGGAAAAAATGGGAATAATTTCACTGTAGTGAATTTGTTATTCATATTTTAAAGTATATCGCACATTAAATATAATACATTGCAATTGAAACTTGAATAAAGATATCCTTTTGGACTACTTGCTTAAAATTGAGCTTAATTATTGTTTTGCTTGACAAAAGTGGAGAGGAAATGGGGTTATGGAAGTAATTGATGGGTTTTTTAGAAATCATTTTGTGACATATGACAGCGGTGAAATTGAAGGCATACATCGTAGATCTCGGTTAAAGCTTTGCGAGCAGAGGTTTTTGAGTACGAGCTAATTTCGAGCTAGCGTTACTTATTTCCTAGCTGACGTTACTCATTTTCGAGCGAGACTCAATCAAGTTCAAGCACAATTGTAGTTCAAATGAGCGAGCGGTTTCATTCTGAGTAAGCGATTGATCTCTTTCAGATCAAGCGAGTTTGAAATTAATCGAGTTATCCAGGAAATCTGACATTCTAAAAAACATGATCTATTTTTCTTTCAATCTTTAGTTTTATAAAACTTTCTTAGAATCAGAGCCTACACATTATAGAGAAGCAAATTTTAGAGAAAAATAGAGAAACAAAGGTTTTTCACATCTGCCAATCTGTATGATGATTGAAAATGAACACATTCATTCCTCCAATCTCGCTTGCTCCCTCGATAGTTTGAGACTCTAAAGTATTTCGAGAGTTGGAGTTTCAATTCAGGAACTTGTATTCTCGATCGAATTCGTGTCGACCTTGACTCAATTTCGATCAAAAATTTCAAGCCTCGCACAGCCCTAATTACAATATTTATATTACGATACTGATATAAAGAAATATTTTCACAACTTACAACTTGAAACAGATGAAACTAATAGGCCCTATGACCAGGATATTCAGGATGGGGTATATATATATGGTTTTTATTAAAAAAACACTGCCGACAATACGGTTGCCACGTGGACACAGTATAACAAATAGCAAATAGCAACAAATTTAAATAAGCAAAACACTAATGAAAAACACAAATGAAAAATTATATAAAACACAATGAAAGAAAAAATGGAAAAAAAATTGTATATATATATTTATAACATCAATAACGTAGGCCAATTAAACCACTGGGAAACTTGAACGTGGACGCTTCTGTTTGACAGAGATCAGATCAAGACCTCAGCTGTTGACCATATATATGATTTCTGAGTATTGCGATCGAACCTCTCAAGGACAACTTCCTAGGACAAGTTGCAGCATCAGGGTTTTTGGTATCATTTTCTTCAGAAAAAAAAATCTGTTCACGTAGTCAAACCCACCAAAATTTCCTCAGGAGTAACTAACAGTAATTATTAACCATACGTTTGTTTTTCTGCAGTTCATCGGTAACCTCCAGAACTTGCGTAATATTGACGTAAGCAATAACAATGTCCAGTGGATAGCTCCAGAGATAGAAGACTGCATCCATCTCAACTTTTTGGTTGTTTCTGGCAATGAACTACAGGTGCGGTTTGTATTTTCTATATGAGCGTGTAGAATTAAGGCGAACCCATTCATCCGAGAGGAAAAGGTTCCAGCTAAGACTTTTCACATATATAGATGATCATGAGACTTCACAGTGCAAGATACTAGATTAATAAAGACGTCGTCTCATAAGGTGCAGAAATAGTTGTATAAAATACTATTAGTAATAAGCCAACATTTGTAAACTAGCACATGTGGATAGATTGAATATATAATAGTAATTTAGCCAGATATTTTAACCAACTATTTTTACCTCGCCACAGTATTTAATATATTGTAGTAGGCCTATACATACCGGTATTACATGTAGCCTGCTATGTATGTTCATTTTGGTTGGATAGTATTTTTGAATATCTTCTCTGAATGGTATAAATTAATTTGACTACAATATGCTCAAACAGTAGCAAAGATAGTTTGTGTGTTATGTTGACGCTGACAATTTTCTGCTATGGGTAGAATCCGCTTACTATAAACATAGATCTAATATTGTAGAAGAATGTTCACTCTTCTTTTTTTACGGATTATTGTTGAAACATTGATGTGCCTGTGGTTTAGGGATATCATTTGCATCTCTTATATTAATACTAGCAGTACTAAGTGTGTATACTAGGGATGTCGGTAGGAAATATCCCACCCGGGTACCCAAATTCACTACCCAAAACCTAGACTGGTTTCTCCCACCCCCAAAAAATCATAGAGGCCCTATACCACATACCGGTATATTCATGAAAAGTTGCATCATTTTCCTCAATCCAATCATCGCTCTAAAAAGTGATAGGACTTCTAACCTCACAGCTTGGAAGCACACTGACAAGAATGTTGCTGTCACACCAACACGTTGTCCCGACCAATAACAGCTGATAATGGGGTGTAGGGGGATCCGCAAGACGTGAGCTTGAATACATTTTGTTGAAAAAGTGATTACAAAATCAAAGTACTGTATTTTAAAAAGGCAATATTGATCGCTTCTCATTGTTTGAAGTGAAATGGGATTCCAATCATATTTCCTCTCTAATAATGACAGGGAAACAAACAAAAGTCGAAAGCACTTTCAAAGTAATGCCACACTAGCACATCTGGACAGCATCATGTGGTTGTGAGTGACAGTAAAAGGATAAAAAGCCCAAGTATGTGAAAACGTATAAACTACGTATACGTGTAAATTGAGCTGTCGAGAACATATGGCGTGCTGACGAGTCATTCAGTAGTATTGCGATGGTGGGGGGAGGGAGGGGAGGGGGGGGGTAGAGAAGAGAGAAGGTTGCGCGTGATCTGTGCATGCCTTCACTGAATTCACGAGACCAAAAATTGTACACACAGAAAAAAAAGACCAGAAAAAACATTGATAACCCAGTGGGTAATTGTTTGAACCCGGGTTGGCGGGTGATGTACCCGCCAAGTATATGGAATCCACCGACATCCCTAGAGTATATGCCGTCTTCTGAGGTTCAATCAATAGATGTCAATTTGTTTCATAACAAGGAATATTGTATCCAAAATCAATGATTGCACTCGAAAATTACATCAAACGTGAAAAATTAAGACCGATTCTTCGATCAGTATAGTTCTTATGTGTGATGTACAGCTGTAATTGAAATGATGTCAGCTGATAAGATTCAGAAGCTCTAGAATGTAATCTTTGGGTTGGAGAGATTAAAACAATTCAATCATCGTTCTATTAAGTTTCTACAATGTAAGGTTTCCACTTTGTAGTGGAATGTCATCAACATCAATATCATTCTATAGAGAAATGAGTCTTGAATGCTCATGTACTGGAGAAAGACTGGTCATAGACATCATGTAATACCATTACTTTGTTATGTAAATAGTACTGGCAAGGCAACCACGTATGAAGATTATATATCAGTTCTTAACGAATGATAATCAAATACTATTATAGTTGTGAAAAAAGATTGATCATTTTATATCAGGATTGGATTAAGGGCTATCGATGAAAATCGACCCTCAATTCTTTCCCAATTGTACTAGTTTAATTTAGGTCTATATTATGATACTTGAATGTCAGTTCACGTGCAATTAGTTTCCAGTCTTACTCATATCAATTATTTGTTTTCAACTATTTCATATGATTTGAAAATACCGCATGTACGGCATGAGTGATGTTTTCACGTCAAACTCATAAACGTATACAGTGAAACCTCTATGCATCGTTCCCGGATCTATCGTTTTCATGGATGTATAATTCATTTTTTCTAGCCCCACTTCCATATAATCAATGTTAAATTTTCCTGGATGGATAGTTTTCCTGGATTGATGGTTTTATTTTCCTGGTCCCTTGAAAAACGATGGATAGAGGTTTCACTGTAATATGAACACTTACGTTCACACAAAAAGTCAAACAGTATGAAATTTAAATTCAAATGAAATCTACTTATATTTAGCCATCAATTTCTTTATAGACTAGGCTATAAATTATAGACTTTATAGGCATATGCACATTTTAAAATTTTTTTTCTTCAATTTTCAATTTTAATGTAGCTTGATTGACCACTTCATGTGACAGCAACCGGACAATAAACAAATTGACAATTCTTCGTTATCTTCTCATATGAGTTCATAAAGTCTTTCTGGTCCCAATTTTATACTCAACTTCATTAGAGTCCGTAGAATAAACTTATTCTCCATTTCTCTGACAAGGTCTATATATTGGTGTCAATATTAGATTGACTTTTGCTAAAACTTTCTCATCTTATTTGCAGATATAGTGTTCAGAAGTTTTCTCATTCTTAAGGTTATCAGCTTCAGAGTACCATTATAAACTAATTTGTGGTGATGGGGAGGGGTAAAAAGTGGTTCAAGTGTGACTCAATTCAAGTATCACCCATACCATTACTTGTCATGAGTCCTATGTAGGCCTACCAAGTTGATCAGTAAAGCCAGGTGGAAAATTATATTTTGCTATTGGTTCTAGTTCTACATTAGATTTTTTAGTTTACCAAGGTCATTGATGTACTTGTATTTTGTGTTTAGCATATACCAGAAGAGATAGGAAATTTGAAAGAACTGACCATGTTGAAGCTGGATGATAATGACTTGGAGTCTCTGCCCTCAACAATTGGTAAACTTTCTAATCTTGAAGAGTTGGTTCTTAGTCAAAATGTTATTGAATCATTGCCGCCAACTATTGGACTGCTACGAAAAGTTGAGATAATTAACGCCGATGATAATCGCCTGTCGGAACTACCCTCCGGTAAGTTATTTTTGAAATATAGTCGATTAATCCATAAATGGTTGAAGAATGAATTGAACTTATTTCATTAGAAACTATTCCCCAAGATGTATTGTTTGTTAAATGAGTTATATTGTTATTAATTATTCTTTGGGGCGGTAAGGTCACTTTTTCTGGTGCCCTGTCCGACTGATACTACATTTCATCCTTGGCCTTGATTGGTGAACACAGTTTTCGATGTTGATAACAAAGCAAATGGCAAAAAAATTAGCAGAAACTTTACTAGGTCTAGAATTGTTCCAAAATAATTTCTTAAAATGTGGTCCATAACATGAATGTTTATTCAAACGTTGCAACGTTGAGGCCTCTTGGCCTCAACGTTGCCTGTCCTACGTTATAGAGCTAGCCCAGTCATGTATCAAAATATTTATAAAAGAATCGGTTGCTATGTTCTAGATTTCAGAAAAAGAAAATGGTTTGTTTTTACCAATAAAAAAAAGTTGAAAAGTCGAAGTTCTGTTTGATACTTTGTCCAATTACGAATAGAGAAAAAAGAATAGAGGAATTGTATCAGATGAGTACCGAAGTTTGAACATTTGGGCATTTTGCGTCTGCAAAGGTCCTTTGAGTAGACCTATTCCTTGCTGACAATTTTTTTTATCAAAATATCTGTACCAAAAAATCAAAATGTACTAGTTCTTAATCTTACTTTTACAGATTTTCAAAAACACAAATTTTCCAAGATGTAAAACTTATAATAAACTTCTACTTGTCACCAGAACTTTGCAGCTGTACTAGCCTGCGAATCCTAAGTGTCCGCAACAATATGTTGGATCTAATGCCAGCCGAGATAGGACACTTATCTGGTATACGTGTCATCAACGTTGCTGATAACTTGCTGCATAATCTGCCCGTGTCGATACTGAACCTGAGCCAGTTGACTGCACTATGGCTGTCGACCAATCAGACCACCCCGTTGACAACCCTGCAGAAAGAAGTAGACCCGAGGACGGGGCAGACCGTCTGTGTCAACTTCATGTTCCCACAAGTAGAACAAGAGAGGAATATCAGTCAGAATGCGGAAGGTATGTTTACGTGGGCGAATTGGTATGAACCAACTTAGAACTTTAGTTTTTCATGTAACACCTGCGTCACATACCATCCATATTTCCATATTGTTTCAGATTGCTTGGAAGGTGAGCCAGTTTCCGTGGAACGTCCATCTCGACCGCACATTCGGTTTGCCGACAGCACCGAGCTGCGCCACCCATCACGTCTCACCCGTGCGCCGACACCGTATCCCAAAGAGCTGCGTTCAATGGCAAAACATGCACGGATTCTGGTCACTCGACCCTTACAACCTCAGCCGGTATGACCCAAAACTTGGAATTAAAGTCGGATTCAATTAGAGATCATAAAACTGTAAGCCTAGAAGATGTAGCAAAAATAGGAGTAGATGAATAGGTCTCACGAAAGCAAACTCGCATAGGATTCATCTAGTGCCGGACTGGCACTCAAACGGGACCCGGGCAAAAACTGAAAAAGCGGCCCACGTCTGGGGGGAGGGAGGCAACCACGATTTTGTAAAATTGAAAAAGCGTCTTGGTGATGCAGGGGGGGGGGGGTAGAACCATGTTTATTTGTAATTGAGAAGGTATACTCTCGCATTTTAAGGGTTTCAATCGAGCTTAGTTCAGAATTGGTAGGCCCATCATTTTTATAGTGTAGGTAGTTTTTTTAGATGAATGGTATACAGGCCATACAATTTGTGATGAAGAAATACGAGTATTTTAAAATACAATAAATATTACAATATTAATTTCAATGTGAAATTCATGTAATATTACATCTACATAGGCCTACTTTTTTAATTATCAACTGGCATAATATCGAACGCCAAGAAAGTTGGTGTGCTCCTTTGAATTTGTTGGAATATTCAGAATTGGCAAAAGCAACACAAATACGTAGTTCCAAATAGTGAAAAAAAAGCTTTGGTTCAAGAAGAACTCACTTCTGATTAGTATGGTCAAAGGTCAAAAAAGATGTCTCCAAATGAATGGTGATGAAATATCATCCGGTTGAATGGGAGGATATTGTAGAAAGTACCAATGCCATTTCTCCCATATTTGACCCAGTGACTCTTCTCTTGCAGATGTTCTATATTGTGTCAGTAATCATAGGCCCACAATCACAACCAATCCACTGCTGAATGAATTTTCATTCAGGCGAATGTTATGTTCGTTTCTTGATAGGAATTGAGAACTACTCAGTATCGTGAACTTTTTGTCCTGTCGTCGCTTGCTCCAAGTCTGTCTTTGTCTTATTATTTGGTTCTTTTCCCAGAGAAAATTACTGATAATTGATACTTTTGCCAATTCTTTCGTTTCCCACACCCAGGCACTAACACAGGTTTATATCATTCGGTACCGCGCTTTTGAAAAATTCCAAGATGTGTTTGAATAACGAAGCCAAAATAGCTATACCGTAATGGGGGTGAGGGTAGCCCTGTGCTCCATAGGGCTCATTGCCTCGCAGAGAATTTTGAAAAAATTGTGATTTTTTGCCATTTTTTCACTTTCAGTAGACGTCCACTTTTATACTTATTAATGCAATTGCAATAGTCCTGGATACAAGTTTAAGTTTGAGTTATTTCTTGTGAGTTATTACATTCCGAATACAAGCGCATTATAATCGAATGCATATATTTCAGAATTCGATTCATCAAACAATTATAATAACATAAAATCCTAGTTTCAATTGGTCACCATCTCAAATGTATGTAGACCTACCTCAATTTGTTTCAGTGGTACCTAAATTAATAAGGTTATACTTACTAACAATGGAATGGATTCCGACTACATTTGTAAATACAACAATATCCTTTTCAAAATCACTAATTATATTTTGATAATATAACAATGTTCGGCTATAGGGTCAGTTTTATTTATACTAAAGTTGTTCTAGTAGATGATACTATTCAGTTAAAACTTGGGATGAAATTGGAATGTTGAAGTGAAACAACAGTACGAATGCAGCAAAACATGTTTGCGGGTGACCGGCCCATTTTGATATCACTTCGCCAAGCAGCCCACCGGACATTGCCCGGTTGCCCGGTGGTCCAGTCCGGCACTGGGTTCATCATTGTCTTTCGGCTAGACAATATGTATTAAGAAAAAGGATTATTCACCAGAAACAATTTAAAAATATATCTGCATATCAAGTGTTGAGTGTTTTCTCTCGAGTCTCTAGATATGAATTCAATCAAGAGAAAATTGTAAGTTTGTATGTACGAACAAGGGAGGGTAACGATGGTTCCAAGGAGATAGGGACAGGAAAAATTTGGGAAATATTTTGTTTCACCCTGTACAATATTACACTAGGCACATCCATGTATATGTTTATAATTTTTCTGTTGATCAACTGACTCATTTTCAAGTTACATATGGGTCATTCCATGGCAAATCGACAAGGCCATGTCCTTGACCTTCTTCGATTTTGATCAAACGTGGTAAATCTGCCAAGCCTTGCATTTAGAACAGTCGTGGAAAATTGTGTGTTTTTAGCATTCTTAGTTTTAGAGTTACGGCCCGACCCAAAAAACAAATGTGGTCATGTCTTGCGGAGTACCAAGTTTCTCGACTTTTGCACCGGGCGACATGGAAACCTGATTTTTTTCTGAATGCAGAGATCTCATTAGGCATTTTAAAAATGTTGCCAAGAGTCTATTCCCGTGAGAATATCATACAAAAAAAATGTTGTTTTTTTCAAACTCACCGTCCTCCTAAGACAGTATTGAAAAAAAATGGAATTTCATACGCATGTTGTTTCCACAAAGGCCTATACAAAGTTTCATCATGGGATTGCAGTGGGATCATGAGATATCACAGGGCCATGCATCAAGTGTGCATTATTTACCTATTCTTCACACATTCGAGTTTTTCCAGCTCAAATATGCAGCAAATTTAAGCAGGAAATATTCAAATATGTGAAAAATCAGGCAGATAATGTGCATTTGATGCATCACACTGTGATATCTCATGATCCCATCGTGATCTCATTATGAAAGTTTGTATGTGGAAACAACATGTTTATGAAAAAAAATAAAGAATAAAAAAGTACCGTCTTGGGAGGGGGGGGGGGGGGGGGGTAGGTTTGAAATTTTGTTTTCATTTTTTTGGCATGATATTCTCATGGGAATGGACTCTAGGCAACATTTTCAAAATGCCCAATGAGATCTGCATTAAAAAAAAAAGGTTTCCATGTCGTACGGTGCAAAAGTTAAAAAAACTTGGTACCCTGCAAGGCGTAACCAAATTCGTTTTTTGGGGCGGGCCGTAACTCGAAAAATTGGAACGTTGGAATCACAAAATTTTCCACGATTGTTCTAGATGCAAGTCTTCAAAGATTTACCAAGTTTCATCAAAATCGGAGATGGTCAGGTCAATTTTGCTACTCGGCTGAGTTGATTTGATATGGAATTACCCATATTGAAAAAAATCAAGAAATGATGCAACCAATGTGAAATACTATGAGTAAAATTGCTTACCACATTCATCAATTAACACAAATATACAAAGCTTTTATCTGGTCCATTGCACCGTTACTACCATGTTATGTCTTTAGGACGCTGAACAAGAACACATGCCACTCATGGGTGAGATGTCGTCAAGTTCAGACGCACGAAACGTTACAATCAAGACTGCAACCGTGAAGAAACCAGTCACTGCAATGATGATGGAGTCGGAATTCAACAGTGGCCAACACAGAAATATGGTGAGATCTACTTATATTATATTTTCGTATAGATGTCGAAGACCGATATAATTAAGGCTGCGGCTGAAAGCTCTAACTGTCACCTAGTCAACTTGCTATTTCTACTAAATATGTCACACAGCTGATGATGAATGTTGCATCTAGATAACCTGTCAAGTTGATAGCATAGCAAGTGAAAGTGAAAAAAAGCAGTGAAGAAGTGAAGCAGCTTCACATCCTAGCCGACTAGATCAAAATGGCGGATCGCTACAGGGAAGTGCGAGTTGAATGTAAATAAAGATGAACATGATTAATTCTAAATTTCTAATCATATTCAACTTGTGGCATTTAGGTACAACTACAAACTACATAAATATAGAAATTACATTGATTTTAAACTGAAACGGTGCTTCATTTGTTATAATGGTCAATAGTTGCAGGTAAACTGTAAGTGCTGGTCATAACCTTACTTTTCACAAGATTTCAACTGATCTGTCAAAAAAAATTCAATGAAGTATTCGTGCTTGTTTGTAAAATACGTGATCAACTTATTATTTGGAAGGCCTTGAAATCTCAGATTCGTAACTTCTCCGCTAAGTTTCGTCATATACAAGACCTATATATTACAGTTTCGTAATTTTCACGCTCCACAGTCAGGATAGACGGTATTCATGCTTGAAATTGTCGACTTAGGACGTCGAGTATAGAAAAAAAGGTTGACGCATACTAGATTTACATTTGGAAGCTTTCAGCCACAGCCGATGAATGACCAGATAAGTTTTTCATTTTAATTGAGATTTACATTTTTCGAACTACAGTATATACTGCTACTCGTGAAGTTATGGTGTGCCAGTAAAATTGACTTTCCCTTTTTCAATTCTTCTTATTTTTTGAAGTTTTTGTTTGAGAGTGGTTATATTTATCAATTCGTTATATTGTTTTCGTTTCAGAAAGCTGAAAGTGACGATTTGGACAGTTTATCCAGTAGTAGTAATCAAGCTCATGAATCCTATCGAGAGGACCATGTTGGAATGGCGGATGATCCTAATGTACCGGACGTAGAACAGTACAACACAAATCTCACCCTACTATCTGCTGCTAGCTATGCTGATAGACCACGATACGACTTCGCGACAACCAATGAGAAACTCTACGAGGAGACGAGTCGAATGTTACCACCGTCACATCACGAACAAACTGCCCTGTTGATCAAATCAAATAGCAACGAACATTTGATTGAGTCTCTAGGCAATGGTGGGGTAGATATAGCTATTGAATCAATCAATCAAGAAAACAAGTTTGTAGAAGAAGGGTTACTGAAGACAAACATAACTCTGGAAGAGGATTGCAATATAAATATAGAAATGAAACCAAATGGCATGCCTGAACCTATCGCAGCAAAGCAACCACCACCCTATCATATTGCAGCAGTTTACTCAAAACAGGCAGCATATTTCATGAATGCCCCTGCAGGAAACGGTTTCAATACAACACCATTAACTGGAGGGACGGATGTTATCGTGCCTTTGCCGATACCGAAGATGTCTCCCATGAAAGATATCTCTAGCGAGGCAGCCCCTGTTCACGCACAGATCGACTCTGAAACATTCGTCGAGGCTCTCGGTACTACTGAACCTGAGGTCATAGAAATTTCTACTGTAATAGATACACCGACCAAGGCACTAGACGTGTCGTTGGATTCTGAGCCTTCACTTGCCGGCTCGAAATGTCGTATTCCAGTTTCCAAACCCAAAGACGTTTCTGGGTTACCTAAGCCTCATGATGCTTCACCTGATAAAACAAGTATTCCTTCACCATCTTCCAAACTTCCTGCTAAATCTGTCAGCAAGATTCCGTCCTTCACCTCAAAGGAACGGTCCCCACTCGCCAATAAACTGCCAGGGGCTGCAGCTACGAGAATGCTGCAACCAGGCTTCCATGTTTCTAGTCACATACCAAGGCCTGGTTCGATTGCACCTCCGACGATGGAAAATGATAACACTGTTACATCTGTTGACAGTAACTTGAATCAGTGTAGTGTACCTGATATGAATAATTCCAATAGCAATGGAGTGGAGAGTAATGCCGTGACAACACCTTCTTTCAAGTCACGTATTCCTTCGTTAATATCATCGCCTGGCAAGAACACGTCTACATCGCCTACATCTCCAACGTGGGTATTTGGACAGCACAAGAATCCCACAGTTGTAAGTATCATACTTTTTCAAGAAGACCTGCTGGTTGGTGACCTGATTTTGAAATTGTCCATGGTGTAAACATTTTGTGTTGATATTATGTTTAAATTTCTACCTCTGTTGAAGTGAATTGAAAGTATAAACAATTTTTGTGTAGAGAGCAACAAAGCCAACAATTAAGCATTTGCCCAGATCCTCTGCACACAATATAATACAAGCGTCAATAGCAGGCTACTCTTCAACTAGTCAAGGCTATACATCTTTTTCAACAAATTACAAGGATTCAAAATGATTTATTACTTCACTTTTATAGGCCTACTGTAGCTGTAGAGGCATCCAAGTAGGTGTATTAGGCTTATATTATGTTTGTTTTTTGTTCAACAGTTTCCAGTAATGATTGTAAAGAATCCAGGCTTGGGATTCAGTATTGGTGGCGGAGCAGGAGCATCTGCGTTTACAGATAAATCTGACTATGTGAGTCAAGTTTTTATCTCATACTAGTAGATACCAATAACCCTAATACAAAAGAATCTTATTGATTCAAACACAGTTAATTCGTTTCTGGTGTAATTCAATTCAGAATTTAATTCAAGTTTCATTTCAGTCGAGTTGTAAGCATATTTCAATCTTAGCTTCATTCAAATTGTTATAGTTACATGTTATTGACTTATTGTCCAAGTCCATTGTTTTATTTTTTTGTCTCGATTCAAGAATACCGAAGAAATAGTTTTTTCAATAAGTAACTAATAAATAACATATTAAAATTTAAAAATATTCTATATGCATTCTTGATCGAATTAAAGCCATTTACTTGAACATCACTTCAAAAACATTTTTACAGAATATAGTTATTAGTTATTACTATTAAGTCAAACATCTTAAATCATCAAGTAGATGTATTAAAGTGTTACTGAAAATGCCAAAAATGAAATTAATGGATGAAAATAATGTTTGTTTTTGTTTCTATGATAGCAGGGTATTTTTATCACTAAAGTCCACCCGGGCGGTCCAGCGAGCGCTTCGTTGTTGGCTGGCGATAAAATACTTGAAGTCGATGGCATTGACTTTGCCAAACTTGAGCATGACCAAGCAGTCGGCATTCTCAAACAAACCAAGAACGTTGTCAACATGATGATCTCACGTCAGAAGTAATGCTTGTTTGTAGGAGAACATTGAGGATATATCCAGGTCTTCAATGGAGAAACCAGCCATCACAGAGTTGCATTAGCAGAAGCCGAGTTATGTGCACTGGCTTTTAATTTCTCAAATATGCACAACAATATTTGTGTTAGTCAATTTGATTGCTATATTGATTATTTCTATTTTACAATACTTGGACATTTTTTTCAACACACCTATATTCGTAACTGTGATTTTAATTTCATTCCAGAGGGTTGTTGACTATTTTTCACAAATTTAATGAAGATTTAGACCCACGAGAAAATGCTGATTTGAATGGTTTTATAGGTTGAACTATATACGGTACACATTATGTAAACAGTCCATAACACAAGTAATCACTTGCCAACTTAAGGTATATAATCCTTACGGAAGTTCTTTTACTTAAATTTCAAATATTGAAGTTTTTCATTTTTATTTTTCATAGGCCTACCGTTTTACGAGCTTAGGCTACACAACAGTTTGTTGTACACAACAGTGCTTTATTGTACTGAATTTGTAATTAATCTAGTTCTACTTATCTACCTTGAGGTAAATATATGCTTTTTAATTTTAGTGTAACTAGAATTTCACATTGCATGCAGGGCCTATAATATACACAGTTGAAATATATGTAATTGTATTTGTCACTGAGTAGCCAAGTAAGGTAAATTAAGTTGAATTGCCATTTGCCTTGTTTATTATTCAATTTGCTTATTGCCAAGCTAGTGTGATGAAATCTCGTTTTAGAATTGACATCATTCGATTGTGTCCTCCAGATACGTTGTACAGCTTGACACATTGGTTGTGGCATGAGCATGGAATGTGTAATATACAGTGAGCTGTACGTGACTTTTTCTCCTCTTTTACGTTTGTTTTTATATTCAAACTTCAAACAGTTGATTGAAGATTAGGTCCAGGTCAAGCTGAAACTATTTTATCCACTCACTGCTTTGGTTGTTCGTCACCTCAAATATATAACTTGACTATTAGAATATACCGGTAATGCCTTGGGTAACTCTAACTGTATTAGTGTCGATTGGTGCCTCAATAATATTAATTAGCCTTACTCATTAGACTGGGGCTTTCCAAGTAGATATCTCAGAGGGCCATTTTTTCATGGGAAAAGTTGAGGTGGGCCACACAGTTGGTTAATTGTCCAATGGTTTCTGTCCATTTTTCACTTGTTTTCAGTATGGTTTGCTGGTATACAAAGAACATATTTTTAAAACACATATTCAAACTTTCTACAACTGATTATTTTTTTAAAATCAAGATTCAATTACTTGAATTGCACTTCTCGTCTTTATGTTTTTATTCAGGTCTACATAACTGACATGGTGCAAGCGGGGAAGCTCACAAGGTTGCTAGTTGAGTGTATCTGTTGTCACAAGCCAAACGGTAGGACAGCCGAAGTGCAGTCTTATGGCTATCCTATGACCATCGATAACGTAACGGGATAAGCAACATGGTGTAAGTCCTATCCTCTTAACATTAGGCCGTTTTTACCATGGTGGAATCAGCGCGCTATGGTGTACATTTGTGAGATTCGCAATTTCGAATCAAATCGTACGTATTAGGCTCGTATTTCAGTGTATAGTACATGGTTGTATACTTGCATTGTTTCTGATCTTTCTCGTAGATGATGAGTAATTATCCAGTTATCAAATGGCAGTAGGGCTCTTGACTAGGGGACTAAATGCTTTTACAGACGTATTTTAAATTTAGATTGGCCAATTCAAATGAAATTTATTCCAATATTGCTTAATGCAGTTGGAAAGAGCTGGATTCACAGATTGCATTACATCTATTACTTGTATAGATCAACATACAACAATACCAGCAAATCATCATAACATTTGTGAGGCGGCATCCCTTTGATATACGCATGGTGCGGAAGGAAAGCCCCATGTTGCTTATCCCGTTACGTTATTGATAGTTATAGGGCTATCTGAATATTTTGGCGGAAATTATCAACTATAATGTTGGTTCAAACGTAACCCCTACTGATTGGCTTGTGACAACAGTTTAACCCTTGCCAAATATTTTCACAATTTGATTAAACAGAATGTTATACTGAATTGTAGAGATTTTACGTTGGTTCATAAGATCATACTGCGGCCATTTAAAAATGTCCTGCCGGCCGCCAATTGGGAAGCCCTGCGTTAGACTTCTACTTGGCAAATGGTTCTAGTTTGAAAGCAACAAACGCTCACGTATGCTCATAACAGCCATTACCTTTCAAGTTAGCAGATTATAAGCATACTTATTTCTATTTTGTATTTTTATATCGCCATCGTTGGTGTAGATATATTGATCAAGTAGAATAACGAGTCAAACTACATATTTAAGTAGAATCAATTGTAAACTATAAAAGGGCAGCAATAAAAGTAATTGATGATTAAATTATACTGTAGTACTATAGTAACAAAGTTATTTATACAATCATTTTTAGCTGAGAAGTAACATGTATAGACTAATGTAGGTAATTATTGATTTACATAAAAAAGCAGAAGTGGTGTTTTAAATATGAAATTGGTAATAACTAATAATGTACTGATAAAGTGTATACTTTTTCGTGGGTAGGTGAGAAGAGACAGCTAAAAGACAGCTTTGAGTGTACTGGTAAGATTTGCTCAAATTTTGTACCACATTTTAATGTTAGTATATTATGCCTAGATGACTAAAGGACAGTACAAAGAAAATAATTGGGCTTATTTGCTATAAGCATCAATGTGCATAAATAGTTGTATCTAGATTACTGGTGCTTCAGCAGCTTCACATGTGCAAATATGTACATATTAGGAACTTCCAGCTAATTAAAATAGATGACTTCTTCAGCAATTGGTGATATGAAGTGATGAGCCATAGGTTGATTAATCCTTGTTAAATATTGTCCATAAAATGTATAGGCTTCAAGACATTTTTTATTTACGAAAATGTCTACGTAATATCATCACCTGCTCATTCGTACCTCCAAATAATCTAGCTGTTGGTGGGGTTGTTGAGCAAACCCTTTTAACTAGGATTGGGCGAACCTTGACTTCTGCCACAAACCGAATCTCGAACCGAACCTTATATTTTTTTTTCCATTTTTTTTATAGATCTACCGTAAATATAATAGACAGCTTCAGTGTCAAACCCATACGAACAGAAATGTAACCAGTCATGATTGGGTACAGACCTGCCAAGAATAAAAGCCAAGTACATCCAAACAATCAGTAGTAGGCCCAAAGTAAAACTGCATCTTAGATTTGTAGGACAGACTAGGTCAGTACAAAATTGCGCCATTCATCACATAATTTCAGTTTGTTAGTGAATGAATTCAGGGTCTGTTTTGGTAGTGAAGCAGGTGTAGAAACCCAAAGCCGATGATATAAACAGGTATAGGCCTAGTTTCAAGAGCAACATTACGTCGATTGATGCAAAATTACGAAAACACCTTCATATTTAATACATCACAGTTTTGATGACTTAATTACAAATCCAAACTACGATACTCAAGACACGCAGCAGCCACTTGAAGTAGAGTTCTAGTCTGTTCGATCATCGGCAATCGACCTATCGAATCGATAAAAGCAAACAGCTATTGATAGGTCCTGTGCACTGCACTGACAGCTTTTGAAACATTTGCAGGTTATTTTCATTTTCATATCTTATTGGATTAAATTAAATCTAATCTCATTAGGGTATAAACAACAATGTATAACATTCATGTATTTCAACTTGATTCGATAAAGAAACCATTGATGAATTTAATGAAATTGTATTGCAATGATCAGCATGCAAAACATTTTTTTCAAGATGTTTGTTTTCAAACCTAGCTGGTTCAAAATTCAAACCTCATTCCAAGGTTCGGTTCGAATTCGAACCGGTTCGCCCAACCCTACTTTTAACCATTAGTCCATTACTGACCAGTAAGATCACATTTTTTAGTCGTACTCAAATTCTATTCTATATTTAATTTATGTATTAGTTACCGTAGGACATATCTTAATTTTATCATTCAAGCTATTGTTGAAAAGTGGATTTACTGTTGTAGGGTAGTTGTTTTTGAAAACCAAATGATTGCTTTGTAATATTTTTAAATAAGTCATTCCACCTTCATACAGTGCATGTACTTGCAGTATAATTCGTACGAATGGAATAATTATGTCAAGTAATAGATTAATATTTGCATCTTGGTGTACATTATGGAGTAAGCTAGTGGGCATTTTCTCCAGGCTGAATGTTTTACCAGCCATCACCATATTATTTTCTATCTGAGATGTTGCAATTTGTTCAGTTTCGTGCTCTACCATCAATGGGCATTGCCCTGTTATTACTTTTTACTGTTATCATTGGATATTTAATTCTGACTTTTCATTTGATAATTAAATTTGCACTATATTTAACAAAGCAAACACCTACCTTCTATGAAACAATTTTTTTTTTGAGCAGTGTTAATATTTATATTCTTGTGATTTATTTGAATCAGTTCTAAATTTTATCACTTTATTGGCTTTCATTCCTTACATACTTGCAGATAATATGCCCCTCTATTGATTGTGTCTTTTTGTCGATACTCCCCCCACTTTGAGGAAAATATATACTGGTTCAAATTCTCATTTCAGTTGTGTTAATTTTATTCGCTGTAGACGTAGGTCTATAAGTAATAGTTTGACTTTTCCCATGGCATGAGCGTTTCAAGTATAAGGAAATTCTGTAATCATGATCATAAAAATTTATTATTTCTTGTGTTGAAATTAGTTGTAATGAGACGAAAGCATTACATTGACTCTGATTTCTTACTGTGATGCTCTTTCTGTCTTATTAGGGTTTAAATATATATATAAATACCGCTAATGTATTAATTGATTTTTGATTTGCATTTGTCATGCGGTCATTATATGCTTATTTCATTGCAGATGATTTTAATCACTAATAACTACACATTAAGGGTGCACTGAAAATGTCACTAGCTTGATTAATTCTTGTCAATTATGAAAAATTCTGTGCAAAGAAGCCGGGCACAAATATTGTACCAATTGAACAGGCATGCAAATGATTTGCCATAATTTGTACCATATTATTGTTTAAGAAGTCGAACACCATTAATAATAATATATGAAAATAATATTGATGATGATGATAATAATTAATTAATGTTGATGATTAATAATAATATATATATATATATATATATATATATATATATATATATATATATATATATATATATATATATATATACACATATATATATATATATGTATATATATATATATATATATATATATATATATATATATATATATATATATATATATATATATATATATATATATATATATATATCTATATGTATATATATATATATATATATATATATATATATATATATATATATATATATATATATATATGTATATATATATATATATATATATATATATATATATATATATATATATATATATATATATATATATATATATATATATATATATATATATACATATATATATATATATTAGATGGATGGATATATATATATATATATATATATATATATATATATATATATATATATATATATATATATATATATATATATATATATATATATATATATATATATATATATATATATATATATATATATATATACTGTCACTGAATTCAAATTTTAATATCTCATGCACTTAATTTTGTGGGACCAAAACTTTCTTTTTCCCCACCACAGTTTTTTTTTTTTTTTACTCGTATTTAGTAATAAAATTTCATCATCGTGTATATCTAGATTCATACCAAGGGTATGAAATTAGATGTCGAATCCTGACCTGATACGATCTTTTGTAAACTCCTGTTCTTTGTTCACATTTAATACATTTCAATTGCTCAAATGATTATACATTCCTAAGTTGTAACCAATTGATGTATATAAAAGAGTGTTTAATACATTTGCATGCACTAGTACGTAGAAATATTAACAAGATACTGATAATTAATGTTGGGGAAATATTGTTTGTTTATTTTCATCAGTAAACGTATGCAAATCTACTCTATGTATTTCTTTACCATAGTTCTGTACTCAAGTTTCCATGGTCCGATGATCTCAGCTACGAATTGTGAATTGGATGGAAGGAAAATAAAGTAATAAAAGAGGTAACGTGAAGAATTGTGTTTTAAAATAGCATTGCCAACAGCAAATGAAAAAAATGACTCGACTGCAATATATGCTATGAGAATGAATAGACGTGCGTTTTTGTGGTGTTGATGAATGGCCGGAACTAGAAATATCCAGCAGTGATCTAAACTTCACACCAAAACAATAACCAACTGAAAATAAAGATGTCTGCACGATCCAGCATCATGTATATCCATACACACTGCATTAAGGATTCTAAAAAATATGACAATAAACATTATTATTATTATTATTATTAATATTTGTAAACAGTTTATTGACTTCACAAATTATTCAGAGCATTTCAGTTCTTTAAAAAAATACAGTGATTCTTTCTGGCCATGTTAATCTGAATGTGATTGCATGTGTAAAGTTCATCCGATGGATTTTATACATGCAAAATTATTTCTGGAATAAAAGGATCAATGTTGACACAATCATGGTCATCAAAGAGAATTTTTCTTCTCGTCCTATCGGACCACTGTAAAATGTAGCTTGGGGTAGGGGGGTCGGTAAATGCTATGCAAGAGTTGTAATCCACTGCAATATACACATAGGTCTACTAGGAAAATGCTGCATGCATCATATAATGATAGATATTTGTATGAAATATAATTAAAAGCTACATGCCATGGTTTTGAAACTATCAAGTCTATTCATTCACTGCCTTTGTAATTCATGGTGGCTGTTGATTGTTTTAACCATCACAAACATATTCAGCTCAAATTGATTACACCTGTCAATCATTTATATGGATTTAATTGATCTGAACATTTCATTTTTTCTTCAAAATGTTTGATTTGATAACATTGTAATAGGCCTAATCTGTATCATTTCATTCTTGTGTTTGAATTCAGCAAAAATTTGAATTGTTGCGTAGATTTTCTTGGGGGGGGGGGGGGGGGGGGGGGGTATATATTATTTATTCTTATGTGGATTCTCAAACATTCATACAGTGAAACCTCTATGCGTCGTTCCCGGATCCATCGTTTTCCTGCTTGTAAGCCCACTCACATATAATCAATGTTGAATTTTCCTGGATGAATTGTTTTCCTGGTCTCTTGAAAAACGATGAATAGAGCTTTCACTGTAATAGTTTTTCTTTTGGACATTCCACCAATTTTTCACAAATTCTCCATATACAGTGTCAAGTTGGGTAATGAAATATGGGCATGATGAGATCCACTTCAAATTTTGTATTTTCGTTTGAACTAGATAGTGTAAAAAAATGTACTGGTGTGGTGCAAATTGATTCTCTGCTTGAGCTCATAGCTTTTCTTTTTCCTGCATGAAAAAAGCAAAATGTCATGTATGGTAGGCACCCAGTTTGTACCCGTTTTTTGAGGTTACCATAATTATTCTTAGTTATCTGATCTGGGGAGTATAGATATACATATATACCAATATTTTAAAAAATCTTATGTAATGGTACTTTGTTAGACATTTTTAGCCATGATATTGCAAGATACGATTCGCTTGAATACTTTCAATTACTTGAATACTGAATACCAGTACTTTACTCTTCAACTCCAAAGGAATAATTTTTTCGTAAAAAAATTGTCCAGACATTTTTTAAAGAAAATTGAGATTGTTATTGAACTCGGAAGTATCTACAATGATACACATTATTTAAAATGATTAATGTAATTAGATTAACCTGATCGAAAAAATTTGTCATATTTTAGTATTTTCCTAATCAAATTCTTATTAAAATTAGTGAGAGGTATAGAAAGAACGAAAAACTATTATTTTTCTCAGGAAAAAGCTCGATTTATTGGACCGAATCGTGACATAATTAAGAATCATGTATCCGCTGCTGTTCCTCCAATGACACTTTGGGCAGTTTCCGGGAAACGAGAATTTTTTACGAAAAGAAATTCCTTATAAAACAATTTCTGTGTTACACAATGTGAAATTATGAAATTATCAGGATGGTGGGTTAGGAATAACTGGTCATGTTGGTCAGTTATCCATTTTTGTTCAATCACATATTTCTATTGGTTCTTTGTCAAAAATTCAACATAATGGTAAACATACTACATAGGCAATGCTCTTAGTCTAAATATATATTCTTGGTAAGCAAGGTCTGACCGTCCCGCACACGATTTCTCGTTCGACTCGCGCATGACGTCACCTTGTACCCACTGGCCAGCCGGAACACGGATCACGCCATGTTAAACTTGCACGTGACTTGCTTACATTCATGTTATTTACACTTCTGAATATCTCATTTTATGATGATGGTATATATAACATAATTACGTAATATTATATACATTCTAAAAAATTTTGCGAGCTTTTAACGCTATGCAGATGCCTAATTGAACAATAATCATATCTATCAAGTGATGGACATACAAAGGGCAACAGCAATATCTGTTGTTGTAATGAAAGTCTGATTAAAAAAACACGTAGTTTGCTAGTTTTGTCAAGATTTATACACCACTGATATGATGATAATTTTGTAGGCCTATTGATTGTATCTTTTGCAAGGGTACTTGATCAACAATAAGTGATCTAAGAGAACCAGATGATACATTTCCTGAATATATATATATATATATATATATATATATATATATATATATATATATATATATATATATATATATATATATATATATATACATGCATATATATATATATATATATATATATATATATATATATATATATATATATATATATATATATATATATATATATATATATATATATATATAAATATATATATATATATATATATATATATATATATATATATATATATATATATATATATATATATATATATATATTATATATATATATTTATTGGGTTATATCATTCACAGATGCCAATAGATCTTAGTCACCAGTACAGTGTGTTGTTGAACCCAATTTAAAGAAATATATATATATATATATATATATATATATATATATATATATATATATATATATATATATATATATATATATATATATATATATTCCAAATACGGGTACATAGATAGGCCTATAACAAAATAAAATTTGAAATATCAATACATCATTTGACATTGTTAAGATTGGAATTGACATTCTCCTTCCTCAGTGTGTATTGTTGAAATGAAACTTGGGTGGGCATGATGAATCATAAATGCTGCAAAACATGAAAACGTACCAGTAAAAAACCCTGGAAATCGGTGTTGAGTGACTAATAACAAGAAAAAAATCTTGGTGAGAACCTGAAGTCTTACTACGACACTTTCGACATTTGTTTAGCATTACAAAAAATTTTGGAAGAAATAATTTCGAATGATACAAATAGCCTTAATTATCTTGAAGATGTTCAATAGGAATAATATTCATTATGCTGGATTCATTTCTGCCACTGATACCGTTGGGTCCGACACAGTTGTGCTATTGGTAATGTGTGGGATAGTCAATCGGAAACCTGATTTTCAAGGCATGAATGTCATTATGCTACTTAATGTTTGAAATATTGTTTTACATAGTGAGTCCTGTATTTTGTTCTTCACTCTCAAGGAAACTATAGCTCCTTAGGGTGATTAAATGATGATGTCATGTCGGTATCAAATACAAATTTGTTCATAAAAAAAATCTATAAAAATAAAAGTTTCGAGTTTTTGTAAGTGATAAAAATCAATTATTGCTGATGAATATATTGAAGATTTCATTTCCCCAACACAGAATGATTGACTAGGTTATATTAGATTTCTTTATTGATCCACAGGATTTTTCTTGTACAAAAATAGAAAATATATTATGGCAAGTCAATTTACACAAAGGATTTATATGGATTATGAAATATGGATTATATAGAAGGATATACGTAGATATACATGAATCCTGTATTATCTGAATTATAGTGACGTACCCTGTCACAATCGTACATAAAAACAAAACATATTAAACATGGGATAAAATTGACCAACACTGTTATATAAAGTGAAACTTGGTCATTATACATTCAAATCTGTCATACTGCTTTGGTAATAATAATATCTTTCAGTTTTTTTTTAGCACCTTCATACTCTTTTGCATTACCAATTTGTCATGTAAATTATTATATAGTATTGTGCCCTTATGCAAGTAGTCTTGTTTGTACATTACTGTTTCATGTGAGCAACGTAGATAGGTATCATTTGTACGATGTGTATTGTATCTGTGTATGTCCGAGCTCAGGCTAACATCTTCTGAACATTTTCTGATGAATATTAACAGTTCCAATATATATAAACCAAACATTGTCATTATTTTTAAATCTTCAAAAGGTCTTTTACATGAAAATCGTCCCTTTTACTTCAATAAAATTTGTGTTAATTTTTTTGGTACTCGAAAAATCC
>OZ023327.1:68223989-68230179 GCA_964007535.1 Brachyptera risi | reverse complement strand
TATCACTTGACCTATTTAAAACACACAATATTAATTGAAAATAATGAATAAACATATAGGCAAAGAAGTATAACACAAAAGTAAATTGTAGGCCTATAATTATGTTATGATAATTAACAATTTAGATAATGAAAATAATATTGATATTTGAATAATAACAGGAGCTGAGTTACAACAATGAAATTATTCACAATTGAGTTACGTATTGCGACAGCAATTAATTACAATACCGTATGTAGGTTTACTAATGATTTTAAATGAAGGTAACTTATTGGAGGTATCAACTGTAACTGCTAATATTAGTATCGCTCCACGACAAACTCATAACATGGGACGGTAATACAGAAGATTGGGTGCGAGATTATAATATTACCATCACTACAATGCATGTGATTGAATTATTTTGGTTAATATAATGATACAAAGTTATAACAAAAATAACAATATAGAAGATTGGGTGCAAGAGTATGATAGAAATACATTCGTGTTAACTAGAAATCAATCAATCAAGAAAATTAATGAAACTATACATTTAGTATACTGAATAATATAAATGATTAATTATTAGTTTTTATTGTTTGATTTATACAGTAGAAGATATCATTCATAGTCCCATTTATTATCATTATGGTGCATATTTTTTAAGTTTGTAAGTTCTTGTGAATAGCTTATTCCCTAAAATTTTTCCTCTGAGAATATAAGATTTTCACTGGTTTTTTTGGAAGAATTTGTTGTTGTTCTGTCCTGAGAAATTCTCTCCCGAAGCTAGATACATGCACCAATTTGAAATTAAATGATATAGGTACACTTGCCTTTAAAAAAAAATAGCATCCGCACTTGATGCGAAATCATTGTTCCCCAATTAAGGCTATGGATAAGAGGTAGGATTGTTTGAATGGGGCACCACAAGGGCAATCTTACCACCCCATTTTAATTATTTGAAAACAATGAACTTTAACACCAGTGCCCAGATTCACAAAGAGGGAGTTTCAATTACCCCGGGGTAATTGTGAGGGTTTTCGCCAATTCCCCCAGAATCGGTATTCACAAAGCGGGAGAATTGGATTTTCGGAGGTTCTAAACTCTTCGAAACTACTTCGAAGTATAAGGTGGGAGTGTCCCGCCAAAATCGGGTCGAGGTACCACATCATTAATGGTTCGAGACATGTTGTTCTGAAGATGGTTGCTCAGGTTCGCCAACACTCGCAAAATAAAATATAATCTCTGCTCACAACAAGAGTTGCAACAAATTGTTTGACTTAGATCTAAAAGCTCTGAATGAACGAATGATTGAATGTGTGGGATTTAACGGCGTGTCAACGACTAGGTTATTTTGTGCCTGAAAGCTTTTCAGCGTGCCTTCTATTTTCATATTAGCTTGATGACAGGTAGTATTTGTAAGCTGCTGATGAAGAGTGCAATTTATTTCCGTTGTTCTCAATTATTTAATATGAAGAAATTGTACACACATTCTTTTCAAATTGATGAGCGTAGTAAAATCTTCATATTCCCAGCAAGCACCTTATCAAGATATCACAACATAATCTACTATCTAGTACCTATTCTGAAATGCCGACTGTAAAATTAATTGATTTTAATTCACAGAAATGCAGTAATGCTGTAAGCAATTACCAAATAAATCAATGTACAGTACATTGTGATGAATCTTGAGGTTGTAGTACATATTATGTTTGTTCAATTTTCAATTTGCTCAATATATAGGCTTTATATTTATATATACACACACACACACACATATGTATGTATGTATGTATATATATATATATATATATATATATATATATATATATATATATATATATATATATATGGGATATTATAGTTATATCGAAAAAGACACGCCTCGACCCAGAGCACCTGGCCGGCAAGCAGAAGGTCCCGTGTTCGTGTCTCGGTCGAGGCGTATCTTTTTCGACACAACTATAATATCACAAATACCTCGATATTGGATCGTATCCAAGAAGTTTAATTATCACATATATATATATATAGAGAGAATGACAATTTATTGACGGCTGTCCGCATAGCGGGATACCAAGATGGTACAGCGTAATAGTCAATACAATATAGTACAATGGTTATTTACAAAAGTGATAAAAAATTGAATACAGAAAAATCCTGAAATATTATAAAACTAACTTAATTGAGGGTAGATAACAAAAGTATGAAAAAAATATGAAAATGGAACAAGGTAATAGAAAAAGAAGGTATTATTAATATTATTAAAATGATTGAAATTATTTGAAAGAATATAAATGGTGCTGTAAAAGACCTACCGAATCTATCAAAACTGAGTTTACAATATTTCTTAATAATACCTTCTTTGGGATTTTTTGATTATCAAGAAAAGTGCATAAAAATTGAGGAATGGTGCCGCGAGCTCCCACCATCAATCCCACTACATCCCAGTACTTCGCATCAATGTGGTATTTCGTTGACAGGTCTTTGATGCATGGAATGTAGTGTTTTCTCTTTTCAGTATTTATATGAGATGGTTGTTCATATTCAGTCTCATATCTGATAGTGGGGTCCATAATGATAACTTTCTTCTCATCAGGTCGTATAGCAATGATATCGACTCGTTTGTTGGAACCATCCTCTGCTAAACATGGGATTTCCTCGTGAACATTCCATTTTTGTTGTCGAAAGGCGTCAGCGATCAAAGTCCTAATTTTGTGGTGTCGAGCATTTCTCAGAAGTTCACCCTTCGCGCATTTTCCAAGGACGTGGGGGAGGGTTTCTGTCTCGTCACAGCCAGGGTGGCGACAACGGGTTCCGTCCTTGGATCTGCCGGGGATGGCTCTAACAGCAGCCACATTGCAGTTCATTTTGATTGCATTTGTCCATTGAGATGAAGATAAGCCCGAGTGATCGAATACCCATGAATTACCGCGAGGATACTCTTTATAAAGGCAAATACCTTTTCCTTTTGAAGGTAGATTGGCCCATGATTCAAATGCCTTATCTCGAAGCTTATTTCTTATGGTGCGTGCAGTTAGGTTTCCTTCTTCGTTTACTTGAAACATTTCTAACTTCTCTAAACAGTTTTTCATTTCCTTCACAAAATCATAGTGGTGAAGGTGGTCATCCTGTACATATACATATATCCTGTATGTATATATATATATATATATATATATATATATATATATATATATATATATATATATATATATATATATATATATATATATATATATTTATATATATATATATATATATATATATATATATATATATATATATATATATATATATACATACGAATATATGTATATATGTATATATATATATATATATATATATTTATATATATATATATATATATATATATATATATATATCTATATATATATATATATATTTTGTTTGAAACTTTCACGAATTATAATTGATGAATCCATTATGGTTTTAGGGTATAATCGTGTTAAATTGATTACAAAGTATAGATGTTAGATACTTTTTTTATTTTCTACTCGACGCGTTTCGACGGTCTTATCACCGTCTTTTTCAAGAGATGTCTATTCTATAAAACAATCACATTATTGTACAATAACAAAAGAGAAGAATTTTACAAAAACAAAACTGGCGACTGGAGATACATTAAAAAGTCAAAGAACATAGAAATTGTGATAATAAAAATTGAAAAAGGGAATGAAAATTAAATATAAATAAAAAATTGGTATGAAGTAAAAGAACATTGAAATGAAAATGATAATCAGAATAAAATACATATCTTCATGGAAAACAGAGTTTGGGACTCGGAACTGGCACCTCTTCAGTTCATCTCAAATTGTATCGGTTTTTTGTCTGGGTGTTAATATTCTCAGCCTCTCTCGTACTATTTATTTTATATTTCATTTTATGCTGTAGTCGGCTCATCACTGTTCGCCAACCGTCGCTTATAACATATTTGTCTTCACCATTGAAATTATATTGATGTTTTTCTATCTGGATCGATTCGCTAATTCTTCTTTTAATGAGTTGAGGTTGCCTATATCTATCACCCGTGACTCGTCGTATAGGATTCTATGTGATTTACCATCATATCATTATATCGGGCAGATGCAGAAACCTTTAGAAAATCGAATAAAACAACATAAATATGCTGAAAAGACCAACAAGACATACCTATCAGCGGTAGCCAAACATGCGTGTTCGACTGATGATGGTAAATCACATAGAATCCTATACGACGAGTCACGGGTGATAGATAGGCAACCTCAACTAGATTTTATATAAGATTTTATATAGCTATAAGTCTAGATTTTATTTTCATCATATTTTTATTGAAAATGGGCCCATCTTGAATCGTGAAACCGAAATATGTGAAGTATGTTGAAATAATATGGACTGCATTACTATTATTGGAGACCGATATGCCTGCATTTTCACCCTGTTTATACTATCTAGTTCTACATAGGTCTGAATTTTAATTTACCATCATCAAAAGTCATTTTTTAAATATAAATCATGAATAAGACTGTGGCAGTATAAAAAAATGGACTAGTGTCAAGATATATTTTTGAGACTTATATGTAAGATAATGCACACAAATAATTATTTCATTGTTATGTTCTGTACCATATCACTCATATTGCAACTGCATGTTCAAACATTGTATTATCATGTCAAGAACTGATAAATGAATTAAATGAAAAAATGAAATGCCTGACCTGTAAGCTCACGCAAACAACAAACGGCGGAACAGTGGACATTTTCGACGACTCTTATAAAAAATAATGCAAGTACATTATTTGCAAAGCTCATTACATATCTCATAAACACTCATTAGAATTTCCACTTTTCATCAAATGGTCATCAAATGTCCTCATTTTAATTCAATCAACAGTTACGTAGGGGTATTCCCCTGCCCCCATACTCACATTTCAATAATTCATTTCAAAATTCATCAATATCTTGCTAATTACAAACGGTTTCAAGCAGACCTGAATATTCTTCAACGATGAAATTGCATATTTTGCTCTACTTATCATCATAGAGTATATATTTTACTGACAGATTCTTCACAGGAGTGGGCTAAGGCTTACCGGTTGTATTAATGTTTGCCATTCAATTATCATAAGAGAGTCATGATAATAATATCGTTATCGATCTGGTTCAACCTACGACGGTAGAAATTCCGACCCACACTTTATTAATATATAATTACTTTTACTACAATATGAATAAGAATAATTAGTTCTAATAGAAATTTGAGTGATAATTAAAATATAGAGAAATACTACAAATACTTGGGTATTATTATGTTCCTTTCATATCAAACGCAAGTTCAATTAAGATAGATATGAGTGTCTACATCAGCAAATATTTTTCAATTACTGACCGAGAAGAGTCTTAATTTATGTAAATTATTACTATTGCAGGAGATATTTTTCATTCTAATCAATGGTAAATTGGCTCTGTGTATAACAAGAATGTTATATTCGCTCAAAAGGCTTTCTTTGATCTTTTTCTCTCAAAGCTTCATCATGTAAACAAACAGAGAAAATGTGATGAATGTCGAGTTTAATGCAAGGAATTGTTTTGCATTGAATTGTTGCTAGTACAAATTTGACCTTTAAAGCGAAAATGGAATTTTTATTAAATTATCAAGTCTGTTCCGTGGAATTCTTCAACAAATGTCATCATGGATTAAAATAACATGTTCAAGTTTTCTCTTGGGATCACAGATATGGTCTGGATTGGAAGAACGCTATAATTTCGTCGTTTAATTGTTTCCGATCATGATAAGCTCACATTCAGTTCAGTTGAATTATAACTGATAGTTTCAGCTATTTCTGACCGTCGTTTGAATCTATTTATTATCTCGAATGGAGTTTTCTATGGTTTTGAATTTTTCCTTCCAATTTGGTTCATTGAATATAAAATGAAATATCCAAGTGGGATTTCAAGTCAAAAAATGTGGAAGCTAGTATAAAATACATTGGGGAGTCAAATGAGAGTTCGCCTTCTCTGTGTATTTTTGAAATTTTATTCGAAAATTGGACACAAAATCATATTATTTCCCGATTAAGGCCAAGGAAGACAATACACATAATTATAATAGTCATTTTTAAAAGTAGTAATTCAAGTGTATTTACAACTAATTTAACAAATTGTAAATAATACATTTCTAATGTCATTGGTGAGTGGAAAATCCAATAAT
>OZ023327.1:68126489-68218989 GCA_964007535.1 Brachyptera risi | reverse complement strand
AATGAAAAATTCGTCTTCTCTGATTATAATAAAGTAATAAATGTGAGTCAGTTCCTATAAAAAGGAAGAGCACGATGTATGTGATACTGAGAAACGTTATTTTATCGATCCACCGTATATTCCAACCTATTGTATTTTGTATATCAATGCACCGGTAATCAATGTTAAATAGCTTCAGTGGTTTTCTGATACATCCGCGGATCTGCCTCATTGAAGAAGTCTCGGTGACTCAAACCATCTAATCGCTATTTGATAGACTGCATGGTAGAGGATTGCGGAGACGGTATATCCAAGCCGCTAGCGCCAAATGAATAGCATTCAACACCGCGCCACCGGAATAGCAAAAAAACTGTGTCACAAATTTCCCTTTACACATTTTTTTCAAAGGGAAAAGTTGTAGCATATAAATAGGGATTTTGTGATGCCATATTGATTCGTTTTCATTCAAGCGTATAGTCACAGTCAAGAAATAAAGTCCGGTAATGTGTAATTTTGTATATTTTCTTTCCAAACTTTGGAATTTTTATGAATCCATACACCTTAATTTTATTTTTCCTTATATTTTTATAAGAACGTCTCATTACGACGTGCAGATAAAAACAAATAATATGGTTATAAGTTCAAAGTTAATGAAGTTATTGAACTTATAACATTTTCTCTTGTTTCATATTTATTTCTCTAAAAACAATTCCCTGATTTTAATTAAGAGTATTTATATGGAATGATTTCGCATAAATTTCATAAGCAGTTGGCGCATACGTATTTCTGGATTCTGTAATTTTGTGCAGCTTGTTGACATCGTTGGTGAAAACTTCGTAGAATAAAGCTGTTTTTTTTTCAATTAAGGAATAATTATTTACAATTTCTCTATGAAATGCAGTGTGATAGGTCTGTATGTATACACTCACACATAACGCTTATTTTGTTGTAATTATTTCTCTATTATATTATTTCTAGTGTATGTTTTTTCATGATTGTTGCTTTATAAACTGTACTTTCTTCTAGCTACAAGAAAATGTACCTATTCATTATTTTCATCCTCGTTTTTTGTTATGTTGTTCGGACCAATTGGAATGAAAAAGGAAGTAATTTGATACACTTACTATATATATATATATATATATATATATATATATATATATATATATATATATATATATATATATATATATATATATATATATATATTTATATATATATATATATATATATATATATATATATATATATATATATATATATATATATAAATAGGCCTATACATTTTATTATTTCTTATCAGAGAGTAGATATGTGCCGAATTGGGCTTCGTATAACACTCAATACTCGACTTCCCAAGTACTCATAGTGGAGCAATAATTTATTACATACTTATAATTGAATTCGGATTATCAGTATAATTATATTTGTTATGATTTGTTATCTTCATTTTATTGCTGCCTGACTATCCCACCAACAGCTAAATTATACGGGGGCAAGAATGAGCGGCCGGGTGATAATGAAACGATGAAGTGATGATAGCTGAAAGGACGTTTACAAAAACCCATAACTTATGTTGGACTCGAACCCAAGCCGACCTGACTTCAGTTCCTAACGCAGTGCGATAGTTGACTAAGCCACGGGGGTGGCTAATTATATTTGTATACAGAGAAAAATAGTAGGAATGAATACCTAAATGAAGGGTGAATATATAGGTGTAGCGTAGATGATACGAGACATACCGTGCCGGACTGTGGTATACAATTATACCGGCACGGGCAAAAAAATCAAACCGTCCCATTGGTGATGGTGGTAGTGTTGGTGGTGGGTGGGAGGGGGCAGGGGGGGGAATTTCACTCTCACCCCTCAACTCCCACACTACTTCGTGAATAATGTTTTTGTAATTGAGGCATAATTTTCCATTTCACTTGTTTTGCGATCTCAGATTGAGTTAGACCTATAAATTAAATTTATGATATCCCACGATTGATTGGGTTTTCAATCATCGTCACCGACTTCCCAACATGCTTGTTATTTAATTGCATTTTCATGTCCCTTCTTCCCACAACACTTTTTTTCTCTATTTTTCATGACACCACCTTTCCATTTTCTTATTTAATCTTGATTACTTTTCTCACCTTCATGTATAGATACATAATGTTTCATTCTCCAATGTCCAATTTGCAATTTTAGCGTGTCATGTTGGATTTGGGTACACTGAAAGGACGCAATAATTCTTAAGTCGTAATTCGATGCTATATTTCTATTCAGTGTTGGACTGGGCCACCGGGACTCTATGTTCGGTGAGCCGCTTTGGCGAAATGAATGCTAAAATGTGGCGGTCAACTAATTGAATATGTTCTACTGTGTATACGACTGTATACATATTATTGCTTCACTCAGCGTTTTACAGAGGTCTGGCCTAAATAATAATACCTAGTAGAACAATCCTGGGGTCGATTTTATAAACCTTGGATTACAACAATTACGATTACCTGAGGTTCAGATAAATATCGTTGATTAGCTTGCTGAGTTTCAGAGCTGAAATATTTTCATTGCTCTTATAGGTTATCAATAACTCGATTAGTAGTATAGTAAAATTGAACTTTGACCGAGTGTTTTTCTTTAGTGTTGCTACTTTGTTTCTTTCTGGCTCTCGGACTCGCCTCAATCGATTCCATTATATTTCACGCTGATTTGGAATGTTTGTGTTATTCATCATGTATACAGCAATAGTATATATAATATACGAGCATTATATTGCTGTATGACATTATTATATCTATCCTTCGGGCCTTTGGAAGTCCTGTTATGTATACATGTATTGACTGAATGAAACCATACAGCAAGCATGCATTTCAATTTTCTAAAATTCCAATTTTCACTTATTGAATTAGTTTCAACAGCAAAAGTACCGGACTGGGCCACCGCGATGCAGGGTAAGCCGATTTAACGGAATGAATATCAAAATGTGCTGGCAAACTAAGAGAGTATTGTTCACCTTGTACGTACTATTGTTTTACTCTGCGTTTTACTGAATTATATTACCTAGTAGAACGGTCGATTTTACTAACCATGAATCACCTTAAAGGAATATATAAAGGAATGATAGACATACACAAAACTTATGTATTAGATCTATTCAATGCTGACAAGTTTTAAAAAAATGCCAAATTCTAGTAATTATTTTGATTTTTTTTCCAATGGTCTGCATACCCCATCTATAGCATGCGGCGTGACGTCACAAAGGCGTTCACCACTCGCCACTTGTGGTGCTAACCCGCGTTATAACATCTGACATTTCAACTATTTCTTCTAAACAAGTTAGACGAATGTTTTGGGTATTTTTTGGGGGGTGGGGGGTGGGGTGGGGGAGAGTTATTTCAAGATATAGGCAATAATTTGAATTTTCCTTCACTGTTTATAGTAGGTATTTCGATTGTTGTGGCACCCATACACGCAACAGTAACGCACTCCTCCCATTGTATTACGATAGTACAAGACGTTTATTACTAGTTTTTTTAATAAAAGTATAAAGAGTAATTCATTTTAATATTCAATAATCAATGATACACATTTGAAGGCACATTTGAAAACACACTTCTCACTTGTTTACCCAACCACAAGTGTCAATAAACTAAACCTCCTTCTTTGACTGCGGGCGGCCGACAGCCAGCTATACGTTCCCTTACGGAACTTCCGCCTTTTTGGCGCGACTCGCAGTAAAAAATTCAAAATAGATATAGGGATTTTTTATTCTTTTCATGTTACATGTGGTATTTTAACATTAATATCTCTCAATAAAACAATATGTTTGTGTATCATGTTCCCGTACTTTAAGTTCAGGTGGAAGTTATAGATCAGTTTGCTGGATATCAGTGTAGTTTCTTCATTGCTCATAGGTAATCCTCAAATTAGTAGTTGGGTAAATTCAACCATCAGCCGAATGTTTTTATCAGGTGTTACTAATAGGTCATAGTTAATATACCTCTCGCCCTCAGGCTCGCCTCTCAATTGATCTTGTCATTTCCCGCTGATTTGAATTGTTTGTGTTATTATAACTCAATATCACGTACATTTTCTTCAGGTGAATCGAACAATAGTAAAATACAAGTATTATCTTTCATTAGAACATTTGATGTCTACCCTTTCTATTTTGTCGTTGAAAGTCTAGCTGTTATGTGCACATGTATTGATAGAATGAAACCAATAGCAACCAGAAATATTGAAAACCTTTCAATTTTTGAAAGTTTCAATTTTCACCTTGTAAATTAGTTCTAACAAGAATAGCTCCGCATTCGGATTGGAAGTTTCCTCTTTTCAATACACCCAACGTCGAATTAATTGGATATTTGAGAATGAAACATGATGTATCTATACATGAATATAAAAAACTAATTAAGATTAAATAAGAAAACGGAAAGGCGGTGTCGTGAAGAATAGAGAAAAAAGTGTTGCTGGAACTAGAGGTATAAAACGCAATTAAATAAGCATGCTAGGAAGAGCAACTCATACATAACTGCGCAATATGGTTGGGGGATGGAGCGGTAACGATATTGTATGCGTTGTCAGACAAAAAAGGCTAATCCAGATGACTTTTCATGCTTCGAGTGACGTGAGAAAACTGATATGGGAACACCGATATCGACGATGCCATCCAATATTTTGACGGACGGTACGTGCAAAAAATGCCATATCGTAGGTATACCGTATATAGTGTGTAGTGTAGGGAGTGTCAACTACCCCCCTCCCCCTCCCTTTCGAGGCTCGCACCTACGAAGCGAGTAGTGGGTGTAACATGACTAGAAAAAAGCTGTGACGTCAGACTCATCTTGAGTTGTCGGCGACTTTATAAATGAAGTATTAATGAAAGGAAAAGAGATGAAGCTGTAAAATTTTAACTAAATCTTTTATAACCGAATTGACATGTCTTTTCATTCTTCTTTCTATCAAATGGCTGTGGATTCTTCTCCTTATTGGCCAGCTTATCAAATTTACAGTCGTGCGTTTTGACATGTCTTCTTGGAAGTTTGTAAGTATTTGAAGAAGTACTTACGAGCTTAGGAATTGTATCATCCACCGTTAACTATATCGTCCCAGAAATTGGCATCGATATTGAAGTGAGTCTGAGAATTCTGTGATACGTGGAATATAATGCTAGCTGTCTTTTCTCCATGTCAACTTTTGTTGGTTTGTCAGATTCAGTTTCATATCTCATAGTGTGATCCATAACAATCACTTTCTTACAAGGTCTCATAGCAGCTGGTGATATCTCCTCGTTTATCAAAATCTTTCTTCTTTTTCCATTCATTTCTTCACTTCCTTATTTTAATTTATATTGGCCAATAACGACGCATTGTAATTATTATTATTATTAAGTCTTTATTGGTAACGAGGCAAGCCCCACAAGTGCAATAGGATAAAATACAAACATATTATATACAAACATAAGACACTAAAATAACAAACACAAAATAAAATACAACGGTAATAAGAGACAGGTGCAGCCTGTGCCTTGTCAAATATAAAATTTGTCAATGAACTCCTTGAAACTCTTAAGAGATATATTGATCATGTCGATATTAAAACTTTCAGAACAAATCAGTTCATTATACATCGACTGTATACGCAAAGAACAAGAAAATTTAAAAATATTCAGGCGGGTTCTAGGGACCATACACACATCGTTATTCCTTGTATGTTTGGCAGGTACCCTAAAGTTAATATACTTTGAAAAATCCACATCGTAGTAGGCCCCTAGTTATTTAAAATCTTATACAGAAACAAAATGTCAGTCTTAGATCGCCTGGCACAAAGAGTGGGTAAATTAATTTCCCGACACTATTCCTCGTAATTGTAAGGATGATAAAGCATGATAAGCTCGTAAAGCATGATAAGCTTTATGGTTTTTAAAGCATACATATTTCATGAATCTCTTCTGTACAGCTTCAACGCTATTGTTGTTTCCCTTGTGAACACCATTTGGGTTCCAAATTATAGAACTATACTCTACCTGAGGTCTAATAAGCGGAACATACTAATTTCTAACTGTTTTATCTTCAAAGTCTTTGAGGCAGCTACGTTTTAGGAATCCAAGTAATTTAAAAGCTTTCGGTAACACATGGTTAACATGTAAGAGAGATTGTAGGAGAGAATTATACCAAGATCTCTGATTTGAGACACGCGTAGAAGGCTAGAACCCTGTAATTTGTAGTCATAAGAGATTCCCATCCTCTTATTTGAGCAAGTTATGACATTACACTTTGCCACATTCAAATACGATTACCATGTTACACACCAGTTGGTAAGTCTCAAAATGTCTTGCTGTAAGAGCTCACAGTCATTAATATCAGTAACAGGGCTGTATAACTTGAGGTCATCAGCGTATAATAACGCTTTTAAAAGTTCGAAGCACGATGGCAGGTCATTAATGTATATCACGAGTAGCAATGGACCTAGTATTGAGCCCTGTGGCACACCAGAAGTTACATGAGCAGGAGAAGAATACCCTGAGTTGATTGTGACCGTTTGAGATCGGTTACAGAGGTAGCTCGATAGCATATTGTGCTGTTTGTGCAGATTACCGCCCACACCATAAGCCGTTAACTTGTGTAGTAACAGAAGGTGATCCACACTGTCAAAAGCACATGAAAAGTCAGTGTACACTGCATCCACCTGCGCCTTTTCGTCAAGACTTTTGGTGACAAAACTAATAAATTCAGCCAAGTTAGTTATTGTGGAGCGCCTCTTCGAAACCATGCTGCTCGGGAGGCAAGGCATTTAACAAAGTGGTTGTAAAGCCGCTTGTGGACCAGGCCCTTGAACACTTTCGAGGTAACTGATAGGAATGAAATCGGTCGGTAGTTGGTAACCTTATGGTGACTACCTTTTTTGAACACTGGCACCACATTGGCAGATTTCCATTTCGTAGGGAAAGTACCAGATTTAAGAGCACAGTTGAAAATATCAGTCAGCGGAGTAAATAATTCACGTCGGCAGTACTTCAGCACCGACACCGGTATTTAATCTGGTCCGGCAGATTCACCCAGTTTAAGAGACTTCAGACTTGCCTCCACCTCCGAGACTGACACGATATGTTATTGAGGCAATCGTCTGAGTATGAGGGGATAGACGGGAGCGGTGCATTCATATCTGCAAGTGGAAGGAATTTAGACTTGAAATAATCGGCAAACAGCTGAGAACAGCTGTTGAGATCACTTGACTTATTACCATTGAATTCGAATTCAATGGGTTCACGTAGTGACCTCGTCTTCTTCCTAACAAATCTCCAAAGAACACTTGGATCTCGATTTAATGAAGAGTCCACTTTTTGTATGTACATTTTGTACTTGAAGGCTTTTAGTTCTTTAAAACGACGCTCTTTTCACATGAAATTCCACTTTGGACGATTGAGATCCAGACAACTTCCATCTACGATGAGCCCTATTCTTGTCCTGTAGTGCATTGCTTATTTCACCATCAAACCAGCTGGGATATTTCGCAGGGTTGATTTTCAGCATCAGCACAGTGTCACTCACAGCTTTATTCACAAGCTCGTAGAAGATGTCACATTTGGCGTTGACATCAGGAGAATCAATCAAGCGTGCCCACTGACAGCCACGCAAGGCTGTCGACAGTATGTTGTGATCAACTTGACTCCAGTTGAGACGAGTTTTTATCCTTGTCTTTGGCTTTGGACTAGATACCTTGAAATCACAGTGAAAAGACATGTGATCAGAGCGAACGGCCTGCGGCGCCTGTTTCACAGGACTTATTATTGGTACGCTGTTTGTGAATAACAGATCCAGAAAATTCCACTCACGTGTCGTGTCGGGAAGAAGACATGCTGCTCCAAATCACTTTCCCCCAAAAGACTCAGGATTGCAGTCTCCAAGGCTGATGGAGCCACTATCTCCGGTGAAAGCAAACGTCCGCAGCAGCTGATGTTCCACCGAATATTAGGTGAATTAAATCACCAACCAGCATGAACGCAACTCTGGGCCCCAACATTGAGATCACCGCCGACACCATATCGTGAAGACACTTCATCATACCTCTCGAGGGATCAGGCAGATAGCAGCAGCCAATTAGAAACCTGGAGGCATGTCTCATTCTAACCTCAGTCCACACGACTTCACAGTCGGGAGACTCAAGGTCAACCCTGTGAACCGATATTAATCTCGAGCTAACAGCCACCATGACCCCTCCCCCCTTTTTTATTATCCCATTCTGTTTTCCCCCATCACGGCGAGAAACGTTGTACTGTGTGTCGTCAAGCACTTCACCATCAAACACGTTCGAGTTCAACCAAGTCTCAGTAACACATATAATGTCTATGATGACTGAGATCTATTGGCGTCGGTGAATGATGAATGAGATTATGGGAAGATGAGATGATAAGTTATTTTTATTAGGTGTTTTTTGATAGTGGGAAGGAGCTAATCGTGGCCTCTTGTCAAGGAATGATCCCATTATGAGCTTGAACGACAGAGGGAAACCACGAATTACGTCTGTCAGTATGGTCGATTATGGCGGGACTCAAATCCCGGTTTCTTGATTGACGGTTAAGTGTGATACACTGGTCCACCCACCGCAGTGGCAACCATCCTCCTAATACAATTTTCTTCGAGTAGTCATATAGCAGGCAGTGCAGTATCTGTGGGAGAGCAAACAGGGACAACATTTTTAGATTGTGGAATTGTGATAAATTATCTATCTACGAAGGTTGACGGCAGTAAGATTCAAACTGTCAGTCGCCAGGTCCAAAAGTAGGGTACTATCCCTTCCATCTCCGAAAGATTGTGTTTATTGTTTGTATGCGTCATAATTATACGAGATATGCGTGAAGAGCGTCGCTGTGGACTGATATTTTTTCAAATGCGGCGTTCGGAAAAAATATTAGCCTACAGGCAAGGTCTATTGTGATCTATTAATTAGTCATTGTACAAATTCAAATATTAGGCACTACTTATTGATTAACAGCCTTATATAGCCACGCATTTGGTTGCATGATAAGGGGTTACGTTTTTATCTGAAAATAAATCCACATATCAATTTTTTCTACATAAATGAACTGGAAGTAAAGAATCACATCCTATTGAAAATGAGAACAAAAATCACTTTTCTATATACTTACAAGAACTTATGGACTTGTTTAATAATATTTTGAAAAACTTCTAGTCGCTTTAGATTGAACAATTGGGGAGATCTTTACAAGTTTTAATATGGAATCGTCATCAAAGTAAAATATTATAATTACTGAGCCTTTGTTGTAGAATTTTTTGTCTGTGAAGCAGTTTCATAGACTATTATACAATCATGATCAGCTTAATCTAAATGCTAATACATTTCCAGTTGTATGATAAGTTATCCAACTTCTAGCTTCTCGTCTCTCCAGCTTTTCTATCTGCTGACTCGTACATCATCCACAAATCTATTATTCTCCTTCTCATTGAAAATTCCGAACATGAACTACATATTTCAATTTCAATTCATGAATTACTGGGACAATATTTTTTGTGAATTACCGGACCAATGTATTTCTTATTACAGTACTCCCTATACACTAGACATAGAAGGAATGATGAAAGGGGGGTGAGGTTCACGAATTGATGTAGCACACGATACGCAGTGATTTAATACGTTTTTGAATTTGTTATCTTTTGTCAACACTCATAGTCTCTTGCATATAAAATAGAATAATAATAGAATAACTAAAAAGTTGGAACAAGTGAAGTGTGTACGATTATACTTGATATGGCTACCAGCTCATTACGCAGAAATATCGATTTGGTTTCTTCATATAGTGATTGTTGATTAAGGTAAATACAGAACATCGTTTAGTACATATTTCATTAGTTACACAAAACATTGCACAATACATTTTCTTCTAAAATAATTGGGCAGTATGGTGAGATCAAATGTATTGTTCTCACTATCCAAATAAAAGTATTTCAAATGCTCCTGTTTGTAGTGTGCTACTTCGGAGGTCTCCCTTTAATAGAATGAATGAAAAACGATTCTTGTATGTGTAGGATTCTGTCAGGAGTAACTGCTTCTCTTGTGAGCGAGTTGAAAAAAACGAGAAACGCTACCATTATTTGTAGTTAGGGGCCTACTGTTATGCGTACCTTTATGGGCTTAGTATCTGTTATTTATTTGTCTCGTTTCTGATTTAATTATCAACTACTCTATCCACGTTTATATATGTTTATAGCCGAGAATGATCTCTTTTTCAGTTATTATTTCGATATAATTTTTAATATTAGTAATCTCAAAGTCACATCAATTTTTTTTCACGTATTTTGATATTGAAAATGTTTAGTTCTTTTTTGTTAATAATTAACGAATATACTACAAACTCTCCGGAATTATATTACATTTTACACAAACGTAAAGCACTCCATAATTTATTTTTACACTATGTAAGGCTAGTGGTAAATAAGTGGTCGTGGCATATTTATAGTATTAGGAACCATTCCGGGAGAACCACGAAAAACCTCCATGAAGATGGTCGATGGCGGGGATCAAACTCAATGTCAGCTTCGGAGATTTTTGGAAACCACGTCCTAAGACTAAGAATGATTATAATTTTGGTTTCACTTCTTCGCCACTTTCACTCACAGCAAAAATTAATGTGTGAGCATCGCTGAACGAGGAGTAACGTTGAATAGTGAGGAGTGAGGAGTGAGGAGTGAGGAGTGAGGAGTGAGGCAAAGTTCCTCCTTTCAAGTTAAATTTAAAATCTGGATATAGAATTATAGGCAAGCGATATCCTAGAATTCATAAAATCATCCAATCTCTCACTTTCACTTTGAATGATTCTCACATGTTTTTTTGGGGGGGGGAAAAAAGTTTTTCGTCTCACAAATAAAAATTAATTGATCTAAAAAGTAGAATTCCAACTCAGAGGAGGTCGAAAGCAGGTTCAAAGTTTCGAGCTGACTGATTGTCTAGTAAGCCGTTTTGACTTTACCGTTCGTGATAAAATACAGATAAAACGAAAGTCAAATTCTTTCCCGTGAATTGTTCTTTCGTTACGCTTATTCTAATGTATGTAAATAAAATTGATACCAATGTTAATGAAAATCCTGACGTATATTGAACGGTAATTCACAATAGAATAGACAAGCACAATAATTTTAGATTGAATTCTATATAACTGTTGGTCTGTTAGTGTACATATTGACAGCCTCATTGTTTGTCAGTTTTGGTGTTGGCACGTATAGTCATGCATAAAATACATAACATGAGGCATAGAATGCTCTTTGAGAATTCTGCAACTGCAAAATTGAGATTCATAATGAAAACGCGAAGTAAACAAGAATCACGATTGATGTTTTCTTCATAATGACAACCGTTTGAAAATCATTCTTTGATATTTCAGAATATTTTTGTATAGAAAAGTAAAACTTCCAGAAGTGCTTTGAGGGATTTGTGTAAGTAGTAAGTAATTTAATTCGACTTAAAGGGGCAGTAAGATGCACATTTTAATTTTTACCATTGGTCCGTCTCATTATGTTATGACATAAAACGCCCTTGCAAAAATTCTCATCCCATTTGACTTTGACATGGGAGAGAAAAAAAACGTGACAAGTCGATAATTTTTACCGGGTCCAACAAAAATATCTCTTATGGAGAATAACATGTAACGCTTTTTTTGAGCTGGGGATGAAGAAGAACTAAGATAGGTAGAGAAAAAGTGTTCCCACAAAATATCTGCGCTTGAATGTCATCCTTCGTTTGATATGTATAACATGGCTAATTATTTTCGCCATATAATTTCAATTGCTTGATTCGCATAAGACATTGTGGAGTGTGGCTGTATTCTTGCAGGTTTGATTGTACAGGGTCCCAGCAATAACCTAGGGCTATCGACACATTTTGATTTATATTTACATATCTTTGACATGCGCTCGACCGCTAGACTTGCTGTTCTCTGCTTGCTTGCGGTCTACTTCGGATCGACAGATGTTTGTACAATACTGAACAAAATAAAATCATATTCCGCGAATATTGGGCGTTCTGACACAGCCCATTTTTCAAAACATTTTTTGTAAATATTCAGAATCATTATTCATTTTAAAAAGGCCTTTTCTTTCATAACATAACGAGACTAACCAATGGTGAAAATTAAGATTTGCACCTTATTGCCTCTTTAATTGATCGAAGCTGACCACATTTTTGTGTTTCATTATACTATTGACACTGGCTTGTAAAGTTCTTAGAATATTATTGTTATACATCACAGACAACAAATTGATAAATCGATTGACCCTTGCACTCATCTAGAGGTGAAATTGAAAACCTTTTCGAAATAAATACATTTTTGTATGTGCTTTCATTTCATTTTCATCAACATTTCATTCTTGCATTTATCATACAGAGCAAATGGATACATTTTATAGATACAGAAACAATAACAACATCAGAAGCCCATGTAGGGAAAAGAATTCCTGTGTATGGGCAGAGTTTTGTTGCTTAATAGGCTTATTCAAGATGACAGAACCAAATTTGAATGATAAAAGAAAAATATATAAATGTTTATTTGGGAAACAAATAATTGGAGGTTTGGTGATAGGCTAGGTGATGCTCAGAATCCTACAATTTTCCAGTAACAAAATAATATAATATCAATGTCGTGGAATTATTGAAATGTATTTATAGACTATAATATACTGTCATGTGGGTATAGGTTCCTATAGTTTCACATATTTTAAATAATATAGATACTATGCTAAAAACTTGGTGTACACTCTACTTGATTTTGCATGGATAGATACATATTATGCATACACAAGTGTACTTAGAACTAATTATTCATTAATTTATTTATGTGTATGTAACATGAATGAGATATGTGGAAACTTGATCAATTACTTTGTATTTCTAATGAACAATAAAAGTGATATAAAATGGATTCAAAGAACAGTTGTTACAGAAAAATGTAAAACAAGAGAAGCAATTGTTTATTAGTTCACTAATTGTTATATTCATTATTTTTGATAAGAAAAATATGGATATTTCACACATCGCTCTCTCTACAACCAAAATTCACTGAAGCATTCATTCTATAATGAATTGAATTCATGGTGACTAAGGTAGTAGATCTAATCGCTCACTGAAATCTACTTTCACGAGATTTCCGCTTTTCAAGTTTTACGACGACATGGCACTTACATGCACTTTCAATGTATGACATCACAAGTATCCAGTCCGACTACAGTCTTTGACAGTCCTCCATTTAAAAATATGAAACCTTCTGAAATTGTGTTTTCAATCATTATATTTATGAAGATTTTAATATATGACAATTAAATTTATATTATTCTAATAAATTTACAGCCAAAATCTTTGTAAACATCAAAATAAGTGTATGAAGCACTGGCCTTTCCAAGGGAGGGGGGGAGGGGAAGAGAAAAAACTCCCATTTCCTTTTTCAGACCACAAACAGGGTGAGCATGTGACCCCTATTTCCCTCCCCCTACGGTTCCGACACCCTTTACCAAGATGCGCTTACTAGGCGTTGAATACGTGTCAAGTGTGTTTGTGTTGTATGTCTTCAATGTATACAAATAACACAATATGTACGTGAAGAATTGATCAGTAACAGCAGTGGTAAACAGAAGTTAAGTAAATAGTACCTAGATTGAGACTGTATGCAATGATATAGAAACGTGTCATTCTTATAACCCTGAAGTTTGTACTTTTATTTGTCAGAAATGTATCAATCGCATTGGATGAATAAATAAATGAATCGATGTAAAAATCATAAGTATTGGGGGCGTGGGAAAAGGGCCTATACGAAAACAGAAAACAGCCCCTCAAATCGAACATTGTCGAGCCAAAAATGAATTCATAGTTCTGAACGTTTTGTATAACGTGCATCGTCCGACTAATTCATACAATATATGTGAGTTAACAATTATTTCTTTCAACTTGAAAGGAATATATTTTGTAACTAAATGGTACGAAATAATGATTCAATTATGAAGTCATAAAAGATATATAAATAATCATGTAGTTTTTGTCAGAGATGAGGCATGTCAGGACTCTGCAACTGTAATTTATAATATTTAGAATAATGTGGATAAAATGTTTATATTTTATAATAGGTGATTTGTTATTTTATTCTTTGTGTATTATTTAACGAATATCATTTCAACTTCAGAGTTTTTGTATAGGCCTGATTGTCTTTATTATTACTACTAGTATTACTGTTTTCATTATTGTTATTATTATCCTCTCATATTAAATGATTGTTGTTACTAAGCAAAGCTGATCTATCAACTTCTATTCGAGATAGAGATAAACTTTTCAAAAAACTGAAAGATGGCCCGGCGATCATTCAATAAGGAAATAATTACGAAATGAATATAGAAAATGTAGGGATAAAACTTGAACTAAAATAATACGTTCTGAAAAAATGATGACGGTAAATTTAACAATTGCAAAATTAGTATCAAAGACACTTGGCAGACACAATTGTACAAATAATGGACGAAAAATGAAAACTTCCGACCAGGTAATCGGCGAATATTTAGGTAAAAAATACAGTGACGGAAATCATAGCAAACAGCTTTGCTAGCTCTCTCACTAGTTGAATATACACTTTAAACAGTGATTGTGATTTTGTAACAGCAAACAATCCATCTAATGCACCTGCTGTACAAAACAAAAAATAATCTAGGCTTATTCCGCTCCTTGGCTAAATTTGTGTTTGAAAATTGAAGGATTCAATGGACATGAATAAACAATCGGAAATTGATGGAATACGCATCAAATATTTAAAATCAATTCCGACGGCTATGAGTCCTCTAATAGCAAAACTTTTATACCTATCAAAAAAACTGTATCAGAAAAATTGAAGGTTTCAATAATGAGGCCCATTTATAAAAAAGGTGATCATCTTCCATTATTACTAAAGACCGATTGTATTATTGCCTACTGTTGAGAAGATAATGGAACGGTGGATAGCTTTTAATTTGTTTTTATTTATTTATTTGTCAATTCAAGATTATACAGGAAAGTTCACAATATTCCACAAAGCCTGTAAACAGGCTTATCTGTGGTTTGCATTGTAATTATAACACATGAAAAACATAACTGATACAAAATAATTACAGGTATAGTGATGGCGTGTTTAGTTTTGTGAATTATACGAGTTCCAATGATATTATAATGTGCCAATTTCAACTATATATAATCGAAATACTACCATAATACCATAACTTTTCGTTATGGTATTCAAGAAGGTAAGAGTATACAGTCGATATACTATCAGTATTTTCTGAGTATGATAATTCCAGGCCTAATTTCAATATTCACATATTAAAACGTTTCTTCAACTGTTTTACACGTCGTTCGACACTCTAAATCACACTAAATTAGCTTCAACTTCAGCACATTTGGGTGAAGCGACTCACCTCGTTTCCAAACTTTTTGACTGAAAGTCGTTATGTTGGGCCTAGCACCTTGAGCTGGGTGCAATGTTGGGCTGGATGGGTGAGGTCAAGGACTGAGAATTAATTGATACCAAAAATGAACGATTACAGTGAGGGCGTACGTAGTTCAACAAACAAACAAATTCGTTATATCGTCATATAGCTGATGGTACACATATGAAAGGAACCTGCAGAATACAGAGTTGAACTACGGTGTTGTGCCTGGGCCCAGATTCACAAAAGGTCATAACTTTGATCCGGCTCAAAGTGACAACAATTTCTAGAGATAATACCATATTTGATCTATTATTTTTGATTTTTCAATCTTAATTTTCGATTAAATCCATTACTATCATCAATCTAGAATTTATTAAAATTAAAAGATCAAAAATAATAGATCAAATATGGTATTATCTCTAGAAGTTGTCGTAACTTTGAGCCGGATCAAAGTTATGACCTTTTGTGAATTCGGCCCCTGTAGTTTTCCTCTATAGGCCTATACCCAGTGTTACGGTAATGTTTTTTTAAATAAATATTAAAAATAATTTCATATTCGTCATAACAAACAAGGCATAGGGACTGAATGTAAACGTTAGGCAAATTGTTTACTAAATATCAAATTGTTTGAATATTTTCTTACAATGTGATACTGGCCTGGCACCCACTATTATTCTCAGAACATTTTTCTGCGGTATAGAAGTACAGGGTGCATCGATGTAGTTACCCTATATATATAGGCCTGCTATGATACCACCACTTTTCACAACATCGGGCACACATGCCTTCACCGTCATCAAACATTTAGAAGACAATTTGTCTTCACCTAATCAACATGATGAGTCCGTCTAAAATGCTCCAGCTGAGAATATTTTTTTTTGAAATTGTATTCCATGATCATAATTGTCTACATAGTATTAGTAACGGAAATATATATTTATGCTGTCAAACAAATCGACGTTGCAAGTGAACACATCTTTCTCAGAGTTACAATTTATAGTTCTTCTTCTTAGAAACCCCACGTTGATATTATTTGTGATAGATTAAAGTCTCGAGCTTATGAAAAAAAAAACACTCGAATATATTCTTTTCATCTCTTCTCCTAGAACCTTTTATTTTGCTTTGGCTTAATCCTTTGTTGATTATTATTTTCCTGCTTATGGGAATGCATCTACCTCTCATCATAGACCAATGCTCTCTACTTCAAAACTTGCCACTCTATTCAAAATAGGATTATTAAAAATATTATAACCCTTCATTTGACAGCAATTTCTAATTGCTGAAAGAGAGAAAGAGAGAGAGAGAGAGAGAGAGAGACAGAGAGAGGCAGAGAGAGAAAGAAAGAACGTTTGATATACTATTTACACTGAGTTCACGTTTGTAAAACAAAGTTTTTAAGGAAATTCAAGACTGTCTTTTTTACTTTTTTCGACATAACATAAGCCTATAATTAGTTTGGTCACTTCATATCACAAAACAAAGAAAAATAGGAATTAATGTATTGTTATTCAGTTCCATAACAAGCTTACATTAAATAACCATCACAAAAAATAATAGAATATCATATTCCCATTTAATGAATGAATGGTATTTAGCCACACCAAAAACCACAGGTAACACTTCATTATTACCCTATGATCCTACAACTTGAAGCCACATTATCTTCCATTATACATTTTTAATTTTACATATGTTTTTCGAAGTTATGTTTTCCCATAGATATGAGGATATAGGTAAGATTTAGTTATTATTACGACTTGTACGATGTGAGGAATGGAATATGTTGTGAAGTGTCGGTCCACTTAGTTGAATACAAAAGTTCCATCTCGTTTCTATCAATCGGATGCATATTGAAAAATCCAAACAATGAATATTACATGATTGATTTATTGGACAGTCCTTCCATTTTCTTTCACTGTTATCAATAGCTTCCACAGTCATCACTATCTATTGTAAATGAGTTGTCGAACAACATGCATACATCCGTCTCTATGTTACTGATATAGTGAGTATAGAAATAAAAGATGTGCACCCATATCTACAGGGTTAATCCTGGAGGGACAGTGTCACAGGTGAATCCACGCCCTCTTCCCACCGCCTCCGTACGCCTCCACGCCAAACCAAACTACCTACCACCCACCACCCGTTCCACCAACCCACGGAAGCTGCACTCAAACAATATTGATTTTATGTTATGAGTATGAGTGTGTTACCGTGTTACGAACATTGTGCATTGTGGCTCGGGTATCGCTCCCTCTTTTTCTCTTCACATCTCCGAACGTTATACCCATATCATTTTTATGTCACCGTCACTGATAAACTGACATTGTAAGTTTTCTACACTGAATTGTCATCTATCAGATTTAATCGAAATATCATATTGCAGTTACGTTGGGCAATGTAATTCAGGTTGTTTTTTTCGTTGATTCGACGCAAGAAACGACAGTTACTATGTTTTTGAGTTTTTGGGATGTTACGATAATTTTTTTTCTCAAAAACTAATGATGAAAAAATTTAAAAATACAGAATATAACTCCAGTTTTTACATAGCTTATTTCTTCTCTCCCACTAGACTTTATAAGAGTTGGATACCGAATCGAGTCGTTTGTCTTGAGAATTGAAAACACGGCACTACCACCAAAACTTCGGAATACATTTATTCTCGATATAGCAACAAACGTATTATGCGGAATCAGATTTGATAGTTGATAATTTCTAATCGATCTCATGATGATATTATCTTACTCATTTTTTATATATCGGATTTTGTACATTTTATAGCTTCTACAGTCAAATGATATTATTCCCTTTCGGTATAGCATCAACTGCCTCTCAAACAACTGTCTCACAAACCATACAGACTTTAACTCGTACTGACTCTAGAAAAAACTGTATCTCAGAACAACTGTCTCTCAAAATATCTGTCTTTCAAACGAAGTGAACTTATCCGTAAATTCTCCACAGGGTGTACAAAATGGGGTGGGAGTTTCTCCTACCAGTATGCAAACGATTATACTATTTATCTCGAAAATACACACAGTTGCAAAGTCCCGGTTATCCATGATATTCCTGTTTCTCTGGATTTAAAACGAAAGAATCCGCGTAATCTTGGTACTTTTTTTCCCCAACATTGCTCTTATGAAGATGCAGTTGTTCTGAGAGGCAGTTGTTCTGAGGGTCAGTTGTTCGAGATTTCATCGATTTCATAAGAGCAATGTTAAATTACTTTGAAAAAAAAATCGATGAAATCTCGAACAACTGACCCTCAGAACAACTGCCTCTCAGAACAACTGCATCTTCATAAGAGCAATGTTGGGAAAAAAAGTACCAAGATTACGCGGATTCTTTCGTTTTAAATCCAGAAAAACAGGAATATCATGGATAACCGGGACTTTGCAACTGTGTGTATTTTCGAGATAAATAGTATAATCGTTTGCATACTGGTAGGAGAAACTCCCACCCCATTTTGTACACCCTGTGGAGAATTTACGGATAAGTTCACTTCGTTTGAAAGACAGATATTTTGAGAGACAGTTGTTCTGAGATACAGTTTTTTCTAGAGTCAGTACGAGTTAAAGTCTGTATATGGTTTGTGAGACAGTTGTTTGAGAGGCAGTTGATAGCATGCATGCCGTAAGTTCACATGAAATAAACTATTAATTTCAGTCCTTGATAATAAATTGAAATTTTACTTGAAAAAACTAAACATTTACAGTTCACAATTCAAAGAAAGATGGTATCATCAGATGAAACTATAACTTATTAGCAATCAAAAAGCAATATCTTTGTTCAGAATATTATTATTATCATCTTAAGAGCGCATGCTTGTGTATAAACACGTGGGCAAAGATATTTCGAAAGCTATTTAAAATTTCGATTATATTTTGTAATTTATATAGAATCATAACGAAGTAAACAAACCCTATGTCACCTTATCGTCATTTTCTGAAAGGAACGCATTCATCAAGCATCAACAGAAAAACAAAATGTTACACCTATAGGCCCTATATTGGTACTGTGAATAAATCTGCAACTTCAGCAATAATAAGTCAGCTATAGCTAGTTCATGTAGCGGATTAAAACTAGATCGCATCTGACTTTCCTCTTTGTTCCGAGTTTTCGAATGGAAGGGCGCGGGGGGGGGGGGGGGGGGGAGGGGATGCCATTCCACCAAAGAGACAATCGAAAAAAAAATCAGCTGAACGTACAACTCTCATGAGAAATTCACAATTTTTCATAAGTATAATGCGGGCTTTCATGAAATAAAACTTGTACACAGCCTATTACATTTTGTGTTTTACAAGTGTATCAACAAACCTGTTATCAAAATATTGTCATGTTAGTCAATCAATACCGTATGTTTTATTCACAGTTGTAGTCAAGATCTACATAATTGTCAGTACACTGTACACGAATTAATTGGGTAAGGACAGATTTCCAAAACCAAAAAATATGATTTGAAATAAGCATGAATTCAGATCAGTTTTTTTACTCTCCTCCAGCTCTGATATTACTTGAAGCATAATTACTCTTCTGACTCGAGTTACCATCCCACACATGAAGTTTTCCAATCAACTAGTAGTTGTACCTCAAGGATGTTTATGATAATGGTATAGTTTAAACTCTATATACACATTGTATTGACAGGTTACATCAAACGGCACCACGCTGATAAGTTAAATGGTTACAATGTTAGTGACTGCTATAATGATATCCCCTGTATAAACCTTCTATCCATATGTAATCAGCTGTCTCTTGCTCTATACGGGTAGAGAACCCTGTTGTCATTAGCTCATGCAGATTCCGGGAAAATCGTTGGCGGTTGAGAGAATTACATTCGTGACAAGTAATAAACCATATTGTTTTAGACACACTGTGTTGACGTGGAATTAATGAGTTGATGGCTTCATCTCATTAACCTACTTCTCAAGTTATCTGTTCTTTGTTTATCATTATTTTGGCTGAAGGAAACTATGTCTCCACGTGACGATTATACGGAAATAGCTTGTTTGTGATCTTTCGTGTGTTTTGTATGTCCGCTATATACCAATTGAGTGATTAGAATCATGGTCTCTATTATCATCACTTGGACATTCGAAAAGCATATGATTTCCTGATTTTTTTTTTCTATCATTTTTCACTATTATTTTGTATTTTTCTATTAACTTTATTCGCCGCGCAATCAGTTTGTTTCAATGTGTCAAAAAAAACATTCACTCTTACCATGACGTATGTATATTCATTATTCACACACATTCAAGAACGATATGTATTCATAATCACCAATTATTAATCAACGATTAAAGCATATTTTGACTTCTTTTTATTTTTGTATAATCAATAACAACCATTCGACTTTTGATAAGCGAATCCTTTCTGTTCATACCGAAAATTGTTCAAAATATCATTGAATTTGATGGTTATGAACATAGGAAAAACGAGATCGTTTTCAAAAGAAAATTTTTCATACCTATTCACAAAAAATATACACATTCTACATTGTTTTTTTTCGAGAGAGAGTGCACGGATATATGGAAGGGTGAAGGAGTGTCAAATAAAACAAAATCCAAAGGCTTATTCAAGGCACATAATATATACGATTTCAACTCGAACTAGTTATTGATTAATCGTCAGATTACATATTATCTCATTTCCATCTGAAATAGTCTGTGTACAAGATGGTGAAAGCAAAGTTCCTTTCCCAGATGTATGCGTCTTATTATATCTACTTCCCGCCTCCACTTCCCCATCACTTCCCCACTTGTCACTGGCATACACGCCAATAGTCATCCTTGCTGAACCTCCTAGACGAGCTCAACTCTAGCACATACATTTCCTTTCTCAACTCTATACCAAATGTAACCGTCTACCACCGTTTGATCTCAACCAGCAACCTATCTTGGCTTACCTTTAAACTCCGCAAATGCAGTTATAATGTGACCAGTGATGTTGGGGAGACGTCGGAGAAGGGGGCAAAGGGTTGAGATAGGGTAGGACCGGAGGATACTGTGCGATGATGGAGGATAAAGTCTGTGGTCGAACGCTAATACTTCCCACTATAGACCCTACTCGCCTGACGTAGGGCATACGTCATAGAAGTGAGCTTTCGCTTTCGGGGGTATATAAGAAGGGCTGAAAGCCGACCAAAGACACCCATAAAGAGTATGAGCCTGTCTAGGAGGGCCCGCACAATTGATTTATTTTCGATAGTCCGGAGCACACATGCAAGGTTACACTGAATTAGCCAATCATCACAAAATATTTAAAAGAGTGCACGTGCATGCCATAGGAAATCAGAAATCAGTTGACTATATTATAAAGTGCAAGAAGTAGACCTTTCTTTGACACCTCCACTTTCTATAGGTCCTGCTACAGAAGGTAGGAGACCTTCTTTTATGATCAATTCATTTCTGATATGTTCTTCCAAGTCTCGTTACCTTTTAAATGTCTTGTTTAAGGCCTGGTTATTTTATTGTTACGTGGTCTTTAAATGGTGCGCGGCTTTCAATACAGATTCATCAGATATATCACCGAAGAGTCGGTATTTGGGCTACGAAGTAGTTATTCTCGCGGTCACGTGCCTCCCAAGTGACTGTTTCTTATTCGTGTACCAATAGAATTATCACATCATGACCTTTTGTGACGCGCGTGTTGAAGACCCAACCCTATCCAACCATATCCAATTTTTTTTTGTTTTTTAAATAAGTTATGTGTTGAAACTTTTGGCCTTGGATGATGGGACAGGATATTTTTTAGCTACCGATATTGTAATAGATTTTCATTACATTTTTCTTCTATGCTACTGTGACGATACGTGAGCACGAATTAGAACAACATCACTGGGAATGCTCTAATAGCGCGCAAATAGGCCTAAGATTTGTGTGCATGGGTGAGCGTTCGGCGAGCGCGAAAAACACCAGCTATTACCCACAAGTAGAAGGCGAATGCCCCAAGTAAAAGGGTGTGCGTCCATCTCTTTAGTACCCTTGCAAGAAACAGTGTGTGTATTACAATACATTTAGCGTATTATCTGAGATGTCCAGTACATACAAGTAAACCAATTTTCTCTCGACTATTTATCTTGCGCTTTCTCCTTCATACAATCATCCAAATGCCACAATACTTGATTTTTTTATTAATATCGAAACTTGATACAAAATCACTGTGCCCCAATTAAGGCTATGGATGAGAGTAGCATCGTTTGGAAGAGGCACCACAAGAGTGATCTCATCACCCCATTTTAATTATTTAAAATAAAAACAATGAACTTTGTCACCAGGACTGCGCTGTTTGTGGCCATACTTTTTGCCGCAGATGAATGTCTTCAAGTTTCCAAAAGTCCGGAACACATTATAAGTACAAACTGTTTTTGTGACATATTCGGACATTATCAGCATTGATATCAGGAGTAGACCAAACACACGAATGTTGATATCTTCCATTTTGAAACGAAAAAAAAAACGTCCGAGTTGGTCAAATCAGGTCCATCACTAAACTAATTAAAGGTCACGGCCAATTAGTACTTCATCTGAGTATTTGTTACGAGGACTGTGGGAAACCATGAAAAACCATGCCAGGATGGATAAAAAGAAGTGAATTTGTGTGTCTTGAATTGTACATTTTTTTTTCCAATTTGAAAATGGTATTTTATTATTTATCGGTATGCTTTGAAAGTTGAATAGGGGGAGGCAAGTCCAACCAAGGTGTCCCACGGTTGAGAGGGGGGAAGGGGGGGGGGGGGCGTATATCGGTGCAAGTCAGGCTTGTCACGACCCATGCATTTTTTTTAAAATTCGTATTGTTAAGTTTTGTATGTGGTAATATAATATAACCAGGTTTTATTGAAAGATTTCTGTTAATATTTAATTTCTCTATTATAGTAGCTGATTAAATGTAGTTACATTCGCTGAGTTATACAGGTTATATGGTCAGTGATGTATATTTTCATAAAATCTATTCTCTTGATACATTCCGTGTATTTCATGAATAATATGAGAAGAATGAAATCCATGTAAAATCTATTTTCCACCATTGAATTCATAATTTCGGAAAAATATAGTATTGAGCAGTTTGAGGAACAATTTTAAGCAATTTTGAGAAATTAGAAAATGTAAGCAATCTAATCACCAATAGGAGGTGGACGTATAAGATATATATTTTCACATCCACATACTTTGTTTGACATGCACTATACATAGATCAAACTGTTCAACTAATCAACCTCAACTACACGAAACTATTTGAGTCTAGTTTCGACTTCTGGGGCCAAATCGTTTGAACCACTTTGAGAAAAAAAATGATCATAATATTTCGAGGAACTCCATACGATTGACTCGGGTGGTAAAATTTGGAAAAAAACATAAACTTGAAAAAAATCGACACAAGAATGGTGGACATTATGTTACTGATGATCACCTGGATTAGAAAAGCAATTTTGAAGTGGTTTCAACAACATTTTTGTCCAGATTAGATAGCAAAAAATGATTATTCAAACAATGGTAATGTATGAAAATAGTCAGAAATATGCATTGTACGGTAGTTCACAGTTTTCTCTAGTCCTAATATAATTTCCAAGTCGAGGTGTGTTGGTTTCGAATACGTTTCATGCAACTATATCGCTCATCTTACAGCGCATATGATGCGTTTACCTCTAGTAATACAAACTGATCAATAATGATATCATTCTCGTCCACCCCATCGAACGACAATAACAAACTCTTGTGTATCTATGCTAGGATTGGGGCTAGATGGTCGAGTTCATTTTTTTCCGAGAAAGACCCTAAACCCTAGGTGAACTTGCAAGTTCAGCAGGTTTGAAATGTTAATTCAGAGTTGACCCATAACAAATGTTCATTTCTCGAGGAACAGATATTGAGCGAGTATATCTTAAGAGACAACATTGCGTGCCGATTTAATTAAAATGGTTTTGTCTGATATATGGTGGTGATGAAGGGTTGAAGAGATGGAAGGCATGCTGGTACCTATAAATGAGAACGAATTAAATCTATTGTCTTCACAATAAAGCTATCCGAAAGTCTGGTATGTGTATATGTATATATATATATATATATATATATATATATATATATATATATATATATATATATATATGTATATATATATATATATATATATATATATATATATATATATATATATATATATATATATATATATATATAAATCCTTATTAAATGCAGAATATGCCATGAGAAATATGGTTGACGAAGGCATGTAATAATAATAGATTAAAATTCAATTGAGAAGAAAAAAACACATGCTTCGTGATGATAATGAAACAAGTAAGAAACGAATATTGTGATGATAATAATTTCAACATGAATAATCAGTAAAATAATGATGATAGACAATAATGAGAAAGTAAAGGTATAATAGTGATATGATAATAAGATTAAAATTAAATACAAAATGATGGATAATAATGCTATGGATGTGTCCTTCCATCTCATCATATCCCATCATCTCATATATCATTCACCGACGCCAATAGATCGTAGTCATCACTAGAGTGAGTCGTTAAACTTAATATATATAAATAAATAGATGAATAAATATAAATGATTTCCTAAAATGTCATTGGACCCTTTCAATGCTGATATCCCCATCAAATTTTATAAAATCTCTGTTAGGATTGAATTTTCTACAAGATTTTACAAAAAAAACTTCTGATACCGCCTATGAAGATAATAATTACAGTGACATTTCCCAGGTTATAAGTTGTTTTCGAGTATGATGTTGTTGTTTCATATATATATATGTTTCCTTTTGACATCTATATTCTTTACTCGATCCTCATTTGATTCAAAACGAGCTGTTGTCGAATCGAGAACACATCAGTGATTGGTTTTTCGATTGATAAAAATAATATCAATTCTATGGGGATTATCGTTTTCCCCCAAGCAATGTACTTCCATAGACTAAAGATATGTACACTAAAGATATACAGTATACATCTTTAGTATAAGGTACTTCTTCGTATACTTCCCAAACATTTCTCAGCAGTGCTGACATCGGTGCAGCTCGAATGGTGTGGTGTGTCTCCTGGTTCTCAGGAGAAATCCCAGGACGTGTGGAAGAGTTTCGATCTCGATACAACAATGTCGACAACGGCTACCGTCCTGGGATCTGCCGTGAAGGACTCTGTCTAGGGAATATGTACGCTGCAAGCTTGAGTGCATCTATTCATTCTGATGATGATAACCTGTTTTTGTTACTGATCCTTCCATTTGTTGGAGTATATTCTTTATCGAGGACAATTATTCTACATATATATATATATATATATATATATATATATATATATATATATATATATATATATATATATATATATATATATATATATATATATATATATATATATATATATATATATATACAATAATAATGATGAAGTTCATACATTGGATCAATAGGTACATTAATGTTTTAATGTTGAAATTCATTAAAATTTGAATATGTTAAAGCAGTGGAAATATTACACTTTGTCAGCAATGATATAAAATCAGAGAATATACAGTATTCACAATCACATCAATCATTATATATCTCTTAAAAAATGAGGAAATCTATTGTTCGCACCATTAAAAATTACCAAATTCATTGGATAGTTTTTATAAAATCAAAATAGTCCTTAACTGTGTAAAAAGCGTGAGATAAAAGAATGCTTTTGATTCTTGATTTGGAGAGACTATTTTTTTGAATACATTTTATACTATTTGGAAGAGTATTATATAATGTTAAGCAGGCATGCACAGGACCCTTTTCATAAAAATATAGGTTATATTGCCTGGCATATAAATTGAAAGAATGATCTCTTGTATTGTAATTATGGATTGAACTTAATTTAATTAAAAAGCTCTTGTTTTCTTGGATAAAAGTAAGGCAAGTCAATATGTGAATGCATGGGACGATTATTAGTTTGTTATTTATGAAATGGGGCTGGCAGCTTTCGTTAGAACTTTTGCTTATATTGAACATTGCTCTTATCATACGCTTCTGTACTACAAACACTTTCGAAGCATTATAGCTAGCACCCCAAAACATGATACAATACGAAATATGGGGAGAGGCCAGTGCGTAATATGTTTCTTTCAGAGCCTTGAAATTAATAATGTGCTTCATTCTACTTAACGCATAGCATTTAGATGCTAATTTTTGACCACAGCTTCTGAATATGAGCATGCCATTTGTGATTGCTGTTGATAGTTAAACCAAGGAAATTGAAATTGTCCACTATGGCAATGATTTGATTCAAATTAAGAATATGAGGACATATGGTTCCTTTACTGTTGTTTTATATATTCTTGCAGAGAAATGCATCATGATAGTCTCTTTGATATTGACAATGAGATCGATATTTTCAATATATTTCGCCAATTTCTTAATCACAGTTTCAGTTTTCTTATGTGAAACCTCCTCAGATTTGGGACATATTACAACCGTGATATATATATATATATATATATATATATATATATATATATATATATATATATATATATACATATATATATATATATATATATATATATACATATATATATATATATATATATATGTGTATATATATATATATATATATATATATATATATACATATATATATATATATATATATATATATATATATATATATATATATATATATGTATATATATATATATAAATATATATATATATATATATATATATATATATATATATATATATATATATATATATATATATATAATAATAATAATAATAATAATAATAATAATAATAATAATAATAATTTATTTTCCACAGTATACATTGGTAATGTTATGTTTCGTCATAATACATAGGTTCAAGTTGTTTTACAGTAAAAATTGTCTATATTATAAAATTCTTTATTTATGAGAAAACATTTTACTTCTGAACGGAAACGTCTTTTATCATTTATACATTTCAAATGGTCAGGAAGCTTGTTAAAAAATTTCACACCATTGTGGAATAATCCGGTCTCATAGAGGGCGGTGCGATGTTTTTCAATCTTAGGCACAGTTTTAAATCTGGTGTCATGTACATGGTATTCTTTCCTCTCAAATTTATAAAAATTATTCTTTACAAAGCTCACAACCTCCAGAATATACAGTGATGTGACTGTCAGGATGTTAAAACTTCTGAATAAGCCTCTGCAACTTTCACTTCTCCGCATGCCGAAGATAACTCTCAAAGCGTATTTCTGCAGTTTAAATAATTTGTTTATTAACGTTTGAGAAGCACCGCCCCAGAAAACAATACCGTATCGCAAGACTGGGTCCAATGTTGCTAGGTAAAACACTCGTAGATCACTAGTTGAGAGAACACTTCTTAAGGATCTTAGCTTGAATATTATTTGGCGGAGTTTTATGCTCGTGTTTTCGATATGTTCAGACCATTTCAAATACGGTCGATGACGAAGCCGAGGAATTTTGTGCAGCTATGCACAGTGAGATTGTCGCCCTCACTTAGTACACTTGGTGACCAGTTCTTCACATTGGAGAAATCGACGACAATGGTTTTACCGTTGTTTACTGTCAGTTTATTAACAGTAAACCAGGAGAACCCAAAACAGGCGATTTCAGGTATCTTTAACTTATTAGAAAAAGAATCAGTTAATCGCTTCGAATAGATAAACACCAGAATAATTACAATCTTGAAGATTGGTAATCTACGTGAAGATAGATTATAAGCAAAGATTGAGAACAGTTCTATGGTGTCTAAAACATAAACCAAAATACGGAGTGGGTATATTTGAAGGATAGAAATTAGTACCAATAATATCCAGATAATGAGTTGTTTCAACTTGAGAAAACATGAAGAGAAGGTAGAGGTGCCGGGTTCAATGTCCAGAGTCCAAGGGAACGTAAACTACGCCAATTTGATTTCATCACACCATATTTGTTTTATTTCAAAAATATTCTTCTTTCTTTCAATTGCGATCATGTGAAATGTACGTAAATCCTTCAAGAGAGACAGCAAAATAGTTTTCGAAACGCTTCGAGTAGGCAAATAGATGTAATGCTGATGTGAAGCGGTACAATCCCCTGTCAAGTTGTGGACATATCCCATATCACAAATTGAAACTGTTTTTGTTTGTTCTCAATCATTTTTCTATTTATGAAATAGCGGAATTGGTAATGTGTCAGACCGCAAATCTGGAGATCCGGGCTACAGGTCTCGGGGGAGATGCAATCTTTAACAGTCTCAAAATCATACCATCAATGACCTACTGTTGGTGAAGTACTAGAAATTCATTTAAATCATATTCAAATTCAATATACATAAATATATATATATATACATATATATATATATATATATATATATATATATATATATATATATATATATATATATATATATATATTTATTTATATTTATATATATATATATATATATATATATATATATATATATATATATGTATATATATATAAATATATATATATATATATATATATATATATATATATATATATGTATATATATTCATATATATATATATATATATATATATATATATATATATATATATATATATATCGATATCTATTTATATTATATATATATATATATATATATATGTATATATGTATATATATTATATATATATATATATATATATATATATATATATATATATATATATATATATATATATATATATGTCATATATATATATATATATATATATATATATATATATATATATATATATTTATATATATATATATATATATATATATACATATATATATGTATATATATATATATATATATATATATATATATATATATATATATATATATATATATATATATATATATATATATATATACATAGATATATATATATATATAGATATGCAACTATTATATGATCTAGTACAAAATTGAAAACCAGGAATTTGTGTCAGGAGATTAAACGTTAATCAGAGTATGAGTATAGTTCGTATCCTATTCTGATTAGAGTATTGATTCGAATGGTTATCATATTTCAATCGAATGTGGGAAATTGCTGGTTTCAATTTCCAATTATATTGATTATAGAATATATCTCGTGCCCGGTGCGTGCTGTATATATATATATATATATTTGTATCGCTCGTTGCTTTCGGATGAAAATAATAATTGTGTCATCATTTATCAAGTATCGATATCAATACCAATAATAACAAACAAAACGTATATTGGAAACACCATGATGGAGACGTCGGTGACTTAGGTGTTCTATACGACGAATTGCATCAACAATTATTATTTCGATTGCTGAAATTAATTTAAGTTCAGTCTCGACAGTTGTAACCTATTGACGGACATATTATTAGCTTCTATCTATCATTTCTAACTCTTTTATCAAATGAAATACCCTCGTACCACCCATGCTGCGAAATATCTGTGTGTGTTAATGGACCTCTGTTATGGAACTATGGCGTAGCGTAATTTACGACTATAGTGACTGACCCATTGATGTAATAAAACATGACCAATTGAGTGAATCAGTTATTATTTACGACATTTGGAATTCACCAATCAGGATATCTCTTAATCTCCTCGTGGTGTATTGATCCAAGTGGGCAATTAATAAGCCACGCCTATCACTAGTCGTTAATCATGCGCGATCTCGAGACAAAATCAGAGATACCACAAGTCGTGTTATGCTGGATTTCCATGCAAGCGATTCTCATATCGCGCGATACCATGTCGCGCGTCATGGCGGCTCAAAGTCGCGAAGCGGCAGACCACTGACCAATCAGGGAGGGACAAGTCGCGAATCGCTTCACGAAAGTTGAGGTTTGTTCAACATTCGAGCGCGCCGCCATGACGCGCGACATGGTATCGCGCGATATGAGAATCGCGTGCATGGAAATCCAGCTTTAGCCCCTTTCTCTTGGCTCGATAGCTCCTATAGAAGTCACTACCTTCCATAATGGTAACGCAGCGTAATTAGGCGCGACCTCGAGACATATAGCGCGTCTCTCCCGCCTCCACCCATCAACTTTTCTACTCCGTCGCTTTTTAAGGATGCTCTGTTCTTCCCAGCCTCAACTCACCATCGCACGGACGTCACGAGACTCATCTTCAATGATATGATTATAATTTTATCACAGAGCTTGAATCAACATATTCATATTCTCCAATGTATCAATTTGTAGATGCACTGAAAGAAGTTGTTTCATTCATGGTTCACCATGTTTCCATAATGAATCAAGCTGCATAATTATGAGGGTATTTTGCAAAATGCTTCCAGTGTTGGTATTTGAATTGCATATATAACTACACCATCATTCACTCATTCAATTCAGATTGTCATGGTGGGAACCACAAAAACGGAGTAAGGTTGGACGGTCGATGGTGTTTAATTCACTTGCGGTGGTGGATGCGCTACAATAGGTTGGACATGGTCGGTGATATCATAATATAATAGGATGATATCATGATATGGTAGGGGGATCAATCATCATTTACCGTGAGAGACGATTTGGAGTGCTACTAAAAGACGAGATGGTCTAGTCGAATGTGCTTGTGATAAGGATTGGGAGGAAATGGAAAAAAATAAATAATAATATAATTGATTGGCATGGTTATAATAACTACTATTCGCAGTCGTCACTGTAGGGAATCCAAAACAACGATGACGTAAAATCTACAGATTTGTATCTTCTCTGAATTAATTATTTTCTCTGCACACATATGTATACAGCCTGAAGGTTTTTGAAGATTATTTTTTAGTTGTAGATCAATTTTAGATGAGGTTTTGAAGATTATACATTCAGCTAAGGCACTGGTCCATAAATTGAAGTCAAGTCGGGCGTGGATTTGAGTCCCGCATAAGGAGTGGATTTTTGTAAAACATCAATAATATCAACCGCTCATTCGTACTCCCAAATAACCCAGCTGTTGGTGGGGTCACGTAGTAAATAATAATCATCATCTGAATAATCATCTCACACCTGAATTTCGCCATTTTTTGTGTTATGTACAAAAATAATGACAATTTAATTGAATAAGTTAAATTCATCAAAATTATCTTTTTGTTTTCATTTGAATTGCTTGAAAAGCGTACACTTGATAGCTTTTGATTCAAGGAACATATTAAAATAAGCTAGAGATTTCTACATTTCCTACATATTTCTTTTAAATGTTTTCTGACTTTTCTCTCCAGAATTAAAGATTGATTGAGTTCAAACATATAATTGTCAATATGTTACATACAGGTCATAACAAGTTTACATCATTTATTATATAACCTTCTACTTTTTTAAATTGTTTTTGTTCATCTGGGAGCTTGACTGCTGATAAGTTCGTATTTAATAACTGGTACATCCACTGATTTGCTGTCGATACGTGCTTTCAGGTTTTCAGGAAAACATTAATCGATTGATTAATTAGTCAACAAAATAACACATTCAACAAAAGAAGATAGCAAATTGACAATTGGTCAACTTCTAACAAACTTGAAAAACCGGGCCTCAGTTGGTGTTATCTTTTCTCCTATGTATCATTTGGTGAGATTGTTCATTTACATAATCTTTAGGTTGAAGCTCTAGAACGAGATTGCAGTTGAATAATAGAGTGGTGTAGTTCAGTTGTCCAATACGTGTGAAATGTATTCGTAGCTGTGTGGTTAAGAGATTATCATCGTGTCTGCAGACGAGTAGCATGATATGTGCTAATAATGGGCTTCCAGCATCGATTGCCCGTAGAGTTGCACAGGTGGGCGGGGGTAGGCGCGGAGTGTTATGGTGGGGGAGAGGGGGATGAAAGTGTGTAGGTGAAGGGGAGGGGATCAAAGCGTAAGCTTTTAGCTTCCCACTCACTTGTTGCCGGAGTGGGGATGACGGGGCTGTGGAGGTTTGAACGTGGAAGTAATGGAAACTTTTGAGCAGAGGACATTAGCTGGAAGCTGTATAATGGCTTACGTAGAGTTTTCATACAAATTGAAAAAAACTCGGCTAAAACTTGGAATTGATTGGAAACGTTGATTTCGAAAAAAAAAAAAAACGAGACGGCGATTTACATTCAATAGGTATGGAAATTAAAGCCTGTATTCATGAGTATAGTTAATGCGTGTTATAAAATAGGCTAAGCATTTTATGTCGATTTCAGCCTGACACAGTGTCAGTTTTGGGGGTTTCCATAGTGTATATAGGCGGAATGCCTTCATCTGACCATCCCGCAAACTGCCCATCCCGTAAACTGACCATCCTGAAAACTGACCATCCAATACCTTTTAGAAATTGAAATAAAATTATTAATTGAGGCAAAATAAACTGTCTATCCCGCAAACTGCCCATCCTGTAAACTCACCATCCTCATACACAGGATGGGCAGTTTGCGGGATGGTCAGTTGCAATTTCGTTCCTTCTATTATTATATATTTTTGTTCTCTAGGTATTGGATGGTCTCTTTGCGGAATGGGCAGTTGCAAACCATTAAATTCTATCTATTAATAATATTCTATAAGGATGGTGAGTTGACAGGATGGGCAGTTTGCGTGATGGTCAGTTTATATTGCCTCAATTATTAATTTTATCTCAATTTCTCAAAGGTATTGGATGGTCAGTTTTCAGGATGGTCAGTTTACGGGATGGGCAGTTTGCGGGATGGTCAGATGCAGCCTCCCCTATATAGGCTAGAGACAAGTGAAATGTGTCAGGGCCGGGATATGTACAAGATGAGGCGGCCAATTTAGGTGTTTCTATCGGTGTATAAGTTATAATATGCTGTTGAAGTGCAGAAATGTCAAGTGAAGCTACTGTCATGAGAGCGATGTTGTGTTTTACTTTTACTCTAGAATCAAAATGAGTCTCTTCATTTATACTTGCAAGTGAATTGCTATTTTGTATCAAAATTGAATCATAACTGACTTTATATCCACCCTATGTCCAGCATCTTGATCGATATTTGTACATTGTAAGGTCAAGTGTTTCTTTCCTTAACTGATTAATACATTACTTTTTTCGAGTCAAAATAAAATATGCTATGAATTGCTTGGCCTTTTGTTTACACTTTATATGATTGGGGTAAATTAATTTCACTGCTTATGATAAAATGAAGTAACTGCTAGTTTAATTAAGTATACATTGGAATACAATCAGCTTTTGTTTCAAGTGCCATACTTATTTTACTATTTAAACATGTTATTATAATCTATGGTTTTTGTTTGAATTTTATAGTTTCACGGGGCCGCATGGAGACGCGAGACTGACGCTTCCCCAGAATGGATTTTATATCGGCTAGGGCAAAAGCACTTCGCCAGCGCTTCGTTCCTTGTCAGCGGTCATTATCAGATTCGTGGCAGGAGAGTTCCAATACATACTTTAATGATGATCCACGTATCGCATCACCTGATCTCGGAGGGTCTATGCTGTCTCTTTTGGATGACCCGGAAACTACATGGCAACAAAACTACGAGACTCATACAACACCCTTCAAGGCACAACGTTCCCGTTCCCTTGATTCCCTTGGTTCTGTCCCTGTAGCTTCCCTGACTTCCCTAATGACACTACCATGTCAGCTTACGAGCACAAGTGCGCCACCGAAACAACAAGTATACACTACAATCACGCAAATACCTAGACCTCAAGCAAAAATCCACGTTTCTTCCACTCCTTCCACTCCTCAACTCTTGGGACCGTCTGGCTCAATTATTCCTGGATCATCTTCTTCACTTACCACAAATTTTTACAACTGTCTCTTACCCAAGATTTCAGACCCTTCACAATCACCCATAAGGTTTTCGGCTACAGCGCCGACCAGCCCAATCAGATTATCCACGCCAACTGCACAAAATATCTTAGACTTGTCGATACCGTTCTCGTTCAAGTACCAAGATACCTGTATTCCCAGGATTCCCGGTCCGCCTTCTTCACCTAAACACTCAAGACCAACTACCCCAAGAGCAGTGCCGTCTTCACCATTAGGTTTTAGGTACGAAGAGTCAACTCCTCTCACATTCCAATACCCCAAATCACCACTTGCCAACACACCTACGAATTTAGCACCAAAACTCTCCGATGCAATATTTTCGCCAACTTCACCTAGCCTTTCACCAGTTCCGTCGTTCTCTATCCCTCGAATACCCGGTCCACCACCTTCCCCCAAACACTTCCGACCAACTTCTCCGAGAAACGTTGACTACCTGTGTTCCGAGGATCTCCCTGGATCCCCCCTGCTTCAACCAGAAGTACCCAAACCTGTTGACTACCACACGCAGCTTACTGTCACCTGTGAAGATAATGCCTTCTCCGATGCTTCCACTTCTTTTTATTCTTCAAACCTAGCAGAAATACCGATCAGACGTTTTCGACGCTCATCGACTCTTCCATCAAGAGATTTGGAGAATTGTGAAGATCTATCATTGATTGAATCTCAAACAAACGTGATTACTAAACCTTTTCTTACCTCTCCTTCCCCTAAACCTGTAACCACTTATAAAAGTGATTGTGAATCTGAATCATTTGATCATGAAGAAAATCGAGACACAGTCAACGAAAGTTCTTTACCTGTTCGCCCAACGTTGTTTGACATTCGTGCTCGACCAAAACTCAAACATCAATGGTCCATGGATGAAAGTAGAGCTAAGGAAGTTGGAATTACTAGTCATCCTCGTCAACCGTCTGTGGTGCCTGACTCGAATGCAGTGAATGTACCGACGAAAACTGCCGAGAAGAGGCGACGTTTTTTCATGAGGAAACAGACAAATTCAGCCCCAGATTCCTTTGATGGGCCACCTCACCTCAGCGTCAGTAAATCGAAGGAGCACCACAGTGTCAGCTTCTGTTTAGGAAGCGTGAGAAAATGCCGTGGCTCTGACTGCTCCATTCTTCAGCCGAATCTACCCGAGATAAGTGAGTGTAAAAATGATATACGTACATTTTATTATTAAATTTGATAATTAGAACAATACAAATATTATTACGCCAACCTGTGTTCACTTGGAATCTTGCGTCGATTATATCCTTCATATTAATAAACTTTCAGAGCTATGTTTACAAGGGAATTACACAAAATGATCTTTTTGAAAATTATGCCAATAATTGAAGATAGTTTATAGTAGGCCTACTAAACATTTGTGATGAAATATAAATACAACCAGGGTCTCTAACCATTGGCGAAATAGAGATTTAGGTTGACATATTCAAATTTTTTACAAGAACGTTAACTTTTCACCAGTTCACCAAGAATGAATGTTTTTTTAAATTTGTATCAACATATTGAAAACTTGGCACGAAGTTATTATTTTCCAATCAAGGCAAAGGATAATTTGGGATCGTTCGAATTTTTCATGTAACGTATAGGGTTTCTTTCTTACGAGCACAAATACTATATTTGCTAACATTTGTCTTGACTGTACCCCTCCAGTACACTTCCACAAAGTGTATTAATTAATTCATAATAAAACATAAACCACTCTGCAATATAGTTTGATATCTGATCATATTTGATAATGTGGCCTAGATGAAAATAAAAGACGTAATTTATTGAAAAATACACAAACAAACATGAACACGAGAGGCTCGTTTTATCAGAAAAAATAATGTCCCACTTTAATGAAAGATGATGTACTTTTTTATCATCGCTCCAGGACCAAAAGTCTTATCTACAGCATATATTTTCTATTTGTTTTCGAAATCATTTTCATAATTTGAAATATTAGAATGTTATTATGGAAACTGAAAATTCATTTTTCTTGATATTTTTTTTAAAAATTTTTTATTGGGTTTTTAACGACGCACTGTAATGATTACTAAGATCTATTGGCGTCGGATGAATGAATAATGAGATGATGTGATGATGAGATGAAGGTTTTTATGGGTGGTGGGAAGGATAGTGGGAAGGAAGCGGTCGTGGCCTATATTGTGGGAACCATCCCGGCATTAGCCTAGACTACAGAGGGAAACCACGAAAAACCCCTGTAAAGATGGACGGTGGCGGGGATCGAACCGGGTCCGATATGTCCCTTCACCTCGCGGATCACACGAAGCAAGTGAGCTAACCACTCGATCGGCTACTGTGCCGGTATTTCATGATATTATACCCTACACTATATATACAAACGCGCGATCATTCTATGGTAACGACCAACGCACATCCGTTATCAGCTGTAGCCCTGGCTAGGATAGTATTTGAATTACGCGCAGCTATAACGATAGAAAATATTTACAGAATTGAAACTTTAATCCACTATAGAATAAGAAATCTGAATAATGTGACCAAATACTTCAGTGATGCAGCAGACCCACTGGTGAAATTATTCAGAGAAATATTCAATCGTTCAGTACAAAATAACCAATACACGTTGGTAAAATGTATTCATTGAATAATCAACCGTCTTTTTCATACGTACTTCTGTTCTCACTAGATCAACAAATAAAGTATGTTTTAAAAATGAACTGACAACTCGGAGCTGTGGTTCACAGAAATATGTATCCTTAGAAATTAGATTGTCAACTTATTCTTGATATCTAAATATGAACATATTCAAAGCCCCATTATGAGGGTTATCATAACGAGAGAAACTGTACTCTAAGCAGTTTGATTTTCAACTTCAAAAGGAATTTCAACTCCTAGTTTAGTGTTTCACTCGAATGCATTTAGCATTCCGATGAAATGAAATCGTCGCGATCTACAAACATAATGTCAGCGCTAAACTGTGGATGATTACTCTGAAATCTTTGCTTATTTTTACAATTTAATAATGCATCTCAATATTTACTGGATTCTTCACTTCCCTAAGTTGGTATACCTGCATGGCAAGTTGGTAATGCTCTCCAAACATATGTCATCTCCATTTCAAGCTCGCGTGATTTTGATGTGTTTGCATTAATTTAGTTCAAATTCTTTTCTTTTCATACATCAACACATTAAACATCTAGGATTCGATCTTGGATCTAGGGAAGATTAGAATGCTGAACACAAGTCTAAGTATGTACTGATATTCTGGATTCAGGCCCAACTTATGTTGATGCAAAACCAATTAAATGATGGCTGGTATTATAAAGCCAACCTACCACATAAGCTATTTGACCAAATAAGGATTTATTAGGTGGTCTCAGCACCGAATAGCTATTTGGCCAGTTTATGTGTACGAATAGTCTAACCTGGTGCTCATAATACTGCCAATAAGCTATTCAGACCTCGTTATGTGGCCAAATATAGCGCTATTTGGACGCATAACTATTCTTCATAATACCGGCCCTAAGACGACATATTTTGAAAATTATTGATATATTTTCGAACGTAAACGTAATACATGCGTCTTATATGAGAAAAAGTGTGTGAAACAATCGATTATTTTTCTCGGAAATAACTCGACTGATGAAGTAACACTTTTTTTGTAAGCTAATACGCATTTTGTAGTATTGGTTCTCGAATACACATAACATGGAATGTGTGTTTCATGTCACATTGAATATTATCGACAAGGAATTTAAACTACGCGTTCTACTGAAATGTGAGCCTATTGATATCATCTCAAAATGGTACAATTCAAGTTACAGATGTGAGCGATTTCATATAAATCGTTTCATGCCGGTTTTATGCTCATTTTTAATATGACGATAAGACATCAAGAACATAATATTTTTCTCGACACTAATCTGTTAAGTGACGCGATGTATAGATATATTCAGCTTCTTCCTATTCAAATTAATTAATACTTCAATGAAATTATTCACTATGTTTAGTGTTCTGATAAAATAAGTTATGAAATGTATCTATATCTACTGTACGCGGCAGTTGTGTATATAGGGTAGAAGTGAGGGTGAAAGCTTTAGTACGCAAAGTTGGTCAATACTCATAAAACAAATTTAGAGAGGGAAAGTTAGTGTGAACATCAGGCAAACTAATTGAAATATTTCAATGTTAATATACAATTAAGATTGATTATTGTTTGCTTAACGACCCCACCAACAGCTAGGTTATACGGGGGTACGAATGAGCTGGTGATTATGAATGTATATGAAGTGATGATAAGTGAGAGGACATTAACAAGAACACATGCCTTATGCGGGATTCGAACCCACGCCCAACGGTGACTTCAGTTTCTGAAGCGGTGCCTCAGCTGACTGAGCTACCGAGGGTGGCTATAAAATTAAGAAAGTGTATGATTTATGATCGATTGTATGATTATTGTTTGCTGAATGACCTCGTCAACAGCTAGATTATTTGGGAATAAGGATGAGCAGGTGATATTTAAAATATGAAGTGATGATAAGTGATAGGAAGATAACAAAAACCCATGCCTTATGCGGGATTCGAACCCACGCTCAACGGTTACTTCAGTTACTAATGCGGTGTCTCAGTTGACCGAACCACACGTAGGGTGGCAGTACTAGTGTGATTTTATGTTACATTCCAGTACATTTGTATTTAATATGTTATATCAACTGATTGTATTTTTGATTGTATTTTCATTTTTAGTTTTGATTGTATATACATTTTCAAAATAACATTTATATATTTGTATTTTTGCATTTTCACATCGATACATTATCACATCAATACATTTTCACATCAATACATATTTTCAGACGCTAAATGACCTCGTTGTCGATGCGCCTTAAAACCCTAATATTCATTCATTCATCTTTACGTTTTGTCAGATTAAATTCATCGGTTTAAATCAATTAATTGGGGGTTATTAAGGTGAGAGATGAGAAAACGGACCGGAAAGTCAGAGAGTGCTATTCACCAAACAGATTCTTCCCAAATAACATTAGTCGTGAGGCGGAACTATATGCATGCATCATTCAAAACAAAAGCGTCAGAAAGGTCACCAAATGTTTTCATTGTAGGAAATATGCAATAACTGGTAATTCGTTGTTATTCTTTACAATTTGCGAGTGCTCATATGGAACGAGTGGGAAAGACACTGAAGACCATACAGTCTAGGCAAATGCCGGAATGTTTCCTATAATATAGGCCACGACCGCTTCCTTCCCACTGTCCTTCCCGGTACCTACGAAACTTTCATCTCATCATCCCATCATTTCATTATTCACCCATCCGACGCCAATAGATCAGACTTATCATTATAGTGCGTCCTTAAAACCCAATATAAATAAGACACTGGAGATGAACTCAATCGTCCGCGTAATCTTGCTCCGAGTTCAGTTCTTGTATCAGAATTCTGTGCTGGCGTAAACATCCGTTTTAGACTATTTTATAGCGTTTTATTTATCTTGCCCTATGAACAAGCGTGCAATTGGTAACTCAAACAAGGAACATACTTTAGAATTATTAGAATTGGTTTCGATTTGCTTTAAAATTGAATTTATTTATAAATATATATATGCATATATATACATATAAATATATATATATATATATATATATATATATATATATATATATATATATATATATATATATATATAAATATATATATATATATATATATATATATATATATATATATATATATAAATATATATATATATATATATATATATATATATATATATATATATATATATATATATATATATATATATTTACCAAATGTAAAAACAAATGAAATATTAATCAAGTATAAATTAACAAAATTAAAGATAACAGTTATCTGTGTTTCGGCTGAGTGGTACGAGTGCAGATGGGGGATAAGAAAATCATCTGGGTCGAATCTTTTGGGTTGATATGTGTAGGTGGAGGTACAAAAATAGGGGGACAACAATTTTCCGGGTCGGATGGATCTTCTGGGCCGAAGTTTTGGATGAGAATATTGTTCAGGTTTAATTACTGTTCACTGAACAAACACCACCCATTCTGATTATTCACCTCACTATTTAAAACCTATAACATTTCACTTTCGAGTTGATAATAATTCTTAGACTTATCCAAGTGATGTTACACTGGCGGATGCAGCAAAATTATCGATATTTGATGAATATCTAAAAAAATCTTCACTTTTCACTTGTTATAAGCTAAATAATAATCAGAACTTGAGCGTGATTTATGATAGATGATTTTAATTTATAGTATTGACGATCACCTCTTTGTCAGCTGCACAAAATTCCACACAACTTACGTGTATAGCTGACTGAAACGTAATGTCCCGATATTTAATTCTACTTCTCACAATTCTCCTGAGTTCACCCCCTCCATATATTAAACTATTGAAAGTTTATTTTGATTTTATGTTTTTGAAAGCAGAGTCTTGATAATTGGTTACATTTTGTCCAAGATTTTGGAAATATTTGTATTTTAAAAGTATTCCCCCCTCCCCTGCTGCAACTATAAATTTATTATGTGACCTATGCCATCTGGCTGCATTTGAAACGTGTTAATTGACCTAATCCAAATTTCCAATGGTCTGTATCATGAGAAACAAAATATCTACCCTCTTTTTGAAGTAATAATGATTTAATTGAATAGCTCTTAACACTTGACTGAACACAATCACTCCAAGCTCTGTTTTGTATCTTGACATTTGGCACCTCTTTTTTAAGACTGCTACATTGTCAAAAATAAAAAACACATGCCGGATCAATAAAATTAACAATAATAAAATACTGAATAGCATATTTTCACAAAATATATTTTCCCACGCAGTGTTATAAGCAATGCATACCATGTTTCAAATGATGCTAGAAGTGAAATATAAAATAAGTATGTATAGGAGAAGGACATAGAGTTCCAATAAAATAACTCATTATATTATATAAAATTATTCTTATTATATGAGCTGAGGGGATAAAACTGTTATCACAACTCTTTAGACTTTTGGAATTACTTGAAAAACACGATCAAGTGTCCATTTCAATGTTCAGTTCGACGACTGAGGAAAACTTAGCAACATCTCAGTTAGAATGAGCGACCGTGAAGGAAGTCGACTCCGGTCCCCCGAATGAGGGTTCAGAGCGCTGGTGATTGATCCGGCCCTATCATACAGTTTATGTTTGGTATTGTGCTCATTAGTACTAAATGTCATCAATTTGAGTCTTTTCGACTCTTCGCTAGAAGCCAGATGTACTCACAGTCTCACTGTTGAGGATTTCATGCAGGATGTACATGTAGAACTAGTACAGACTTTCGCGATTAAATATGTATATATATAAATATATAAATTTACTATGGTTTTGTTTTCAAAGACCAGTGAAGTTAACGTGAGACTTGACGTTGTGAGATACCAATGCATTCATCAATGCAATAATGCAGACACATTTTCCATTTGGAAAGGATTACAAAGTACTACTCAGAGAGTCTAGAATCCAAGACTCAATTTCTTTCTTGAGAATTTATATTCTGAAATTTCAATAGATGTTGTGGAACGGAATTAAGAACAGCTGGAATATTATACCAACCATCTTTTAACATGCTTTTTATCATAATGGGGAATTGCATTATTGGTTGAATGAATTTGACCTAGTATTTGAGGTGCTCGCATAGAGAATAATAAAATCTTCTGGAAAATAGAACTTCATAATACATTTCAACAGGGATAGTCTTGACGATGACCGATGAAGATGATAATAATAATGATTTCAATAATGATAATTACATATATATATATATATATATATATATATATATATATATATATATATATATATATATATATATATATATATATATATATATCAGGGGCGTGTGGTGAATATTTGACAGAGTATGCTCTTGAAACAATTTGTATTTGAGGTTTTATGATCAAGTACAAAGTATACATAATATCATTTACATACCACTAGGAAAACGCGGGATGCGCGTTGTGAGATGAGCTTAGAAGTATGGCAATCTAGAATGAAAAATAACTTGTCAGCTCAATTTACATCTACAAACCTTGACTTACTTCAAACGTTCAAAAACCTCACCTGCAACTTGTTGATATTTATAGTAACCAGTAACCTGCAACCTGTAGCATAAACACTTTGCAAAACCAATTGATCCAAATATTCAATAAAATGTACACCTTTAATGCGTTTTCTTAATTATTTCTCATTCGATTGTTGTAAAAATCTCTGAAAAGATGTATAATAGTATTTCTCATATTCTGTGAGAATTTGAGAGCTTTTGAAAAATTCTTGGTTTTCAAGTATTTTTCCTCCGGGTTATTCTTATGAGGATTTTCCAAACTTTCCGATTATTTTCCGGAAAAACCTTCCGACCGATTCCTCTGAATAACAATCCCAACCTATTCTGGTATGACACCAACGTTCAGAAAAAGTTTCAAGTTGATTGATTCATTTCTCTGACCTGTATGCCGCGTACATAATTACAAAAAAAAAAAAACATAAAAACGAAGCCCATTTTTTTTCAGGGTGTGAAATGGAAAGCTTCGCTACGCTCATCTAATGAACGGGACCGCACACTTCCATTTTTTCACTGAACAACAGTATTAAATATAATAATTATTCAACACAACACAGACATGCTGGTTCTGCGTGAGTGTAAAAGTTAGCAAGCAAATGGAAGGTTATGGTTAGTAGCTGGCTACGTCACACGGACGGTTATGAATTCTTTGCATCAAGCCCATTAACATCAGCAGTATGGCCAACCTCGCAGTATGGCTTCAAACTCGTAGCCACCATACGTCACTATTACCTGTACCCCCCTCATTGTCGCGACCCACCACAATAAGACTCAACCACTACAATTCGGTAGCCGAGTACGTCACAGGGATGGCTGCGAATTTATGACATCAAGCCCATTGAAATCAACCAGCTCACTTCGCTCACACGATCTCTCCGCATTCAACGCCATACACACGTTGTAGGTATTGAAAACTCAAGGCGAATTTTGAATTTTACGGAGAGATTTTTCAACTTCTTTTTGTTAAGTGGGAAAAGTAGGTTTGAAATTTAATAGTGGTGAGTGTGATGTATTTTATTCAGGCTAGCTGCGCTATGCCAGCTATCCCTGACCGCTCGCCCCTGATATATATATATATATATATATATATATATATATATATATATATATATATATATATATATATATATATATATATGTTGTAGCCTGGCTGACTTCGGGGAGCGCCTAGTCACTCGATTGCCGTGTACCATACCTACATCGACTCTTGAAGATGGCTGAACGTTTTCAGCCGAAACGTCGAAACCCCAGGCTCTTTTCAGAGCCACCAATTGTTTCAAGGAAGGGCAAATCTTCGAAAAGTGACATTTTATCATATATATATATATATATATATATATATATATATATATATATATATATATATATATATATATATTTATATATATATATATATATATATATATATATATATATATATATATATATATATATATATATATATATATATATATCAATTCAATTCAATTCAATTTTCTTCATTTTGTGAAATACATATACTCAGGAAGTGAAATAATATAGTATATATAAGTACAAAAAAGGCGATATTCAATATTGCTTATGGCAGGACTGGGTCACTGCCCTATTGATCTCCCATATATCAGAAAAAAAAAGTTATACAAGTAATAATAATAATATAGTGATACATATTACTGTAAAAGTATAAAGAAAAATAATAATAATAATGAGAAAGATGGACAAAAAATTATGAAATACTATTCAAGCTATGAAGGAAATAAGGTCATAATTCATCAGGAGAGGTAGAAATGGAAGTTGTTTACAACATGTATTATGAATGATATCAAATCAGTTTCACACCAGAATGAGTGTTTTCTTCAAGTATAGTCTGCAGGCTGATACTCTTGAGGCGGTTTTTAAATGAGTTTTGGTTCAATGATTTCAGTTGTGCGGGTACACTATTGTAGAGGGTTGCTGCACTGTGTTTGAAGCAGGCTTCATATTTCATGGTTCTATGCACCGAAATGTTCAACAGGTTTTTATGCCTGGTTTCTCTTTCGTGTATTTCACTACGAGTTTTTAGCTTTGTCTGGAGATATTGGGGTAAGTTAGTTTTTAGGATTCTGTGGGTTATGCATTTAACATGTAGCTTTCTTCTTTCATCCATTTTCAGTCATCCTGCTTTTTTTAATGGCAGGTGTCACATGTTCGTTCCATTTTATATAGGGATATACAAATCTGACACAAGCATTCTGTATCTTCTGGATTTCATAGGCATTCTTCATGCTCAGGCTGGGTCCATACACTGCATCACAGTAATCTATTTTAGACAGGATGAGTGACTCAGACAATGTTATTTTAGCCGGGGATGGAAGAATCTTTTTAAACTTTAGTAAGGATTTGAGTTTATTGTATGCCAAGTTGCATATGTTTTGTGTATGTTCAGTGAATTTCAGGTTGCTATCTATCATTAGGTCAAGGTTTCTTGCTGTATCTGAGACAACTAGTGGTGTTTGGTTAATTGATATGGTGAAACCTTCTTGGAGAGCCTTTCTTCTTTGATTTGAAGTACATGGGAGTAGCGAAATTGACTTGGTTGGGTTGAGGATCAGAGCACGATATATTGCCCATTGTGATACTGCTATCAGGTCTTCACTTTTCTTCTCTTGGGTTTTCAAGGCTTCTGCTGGGTCAAAACTGATGTACAGTTGCGTATCATCTGCGTAGGTATGTACTTTACAGTGTTTCACGGCTCCGGATAAGTCTGCTGTGTAAATTATGAACAGGAGTGGGCCAAGTATGGATCCCTGGGGCACTCCAGTAGTAACAGCAAGTGGCTTCGACATCATTATTTGCTTATCGACAATGATTTTCACTTTTTGTGTGCGATGAGTGAGATAGTTTTCAAACTAGTCGACTGCTTTTTGTCCAAGTCAAAGGTGGCACAGCATGGCGAGTAGTAGATTGTGGTTGATCGTGTCAAATGCCTTCGAAAAGTCGAGTAATATCAGGCTTGTTAGCTGTGACTCATCTGTAGCATTGATTGAGTCATCCACTATGTCTAAAAGGGTTGTATTTGTGCCTCTACCTACTCTGAAACCAGACTGGGTATCTGGGAGAAAGTTGTTCATCTCAATGTAGCCACTGAGTTGTGTGAATACTATTCTCTCCAGGACTTTAGACAGCGTTGGTAGTATTGTTATTGGGCGCAGATCTTTAAAGACTTTGGGATTGTTGACTTTGGGGATGGGAGTGATTATGCCTTCCTTCCAGATGCTGGGATATTCACTGGATGTTAGCGAGAAGTTGACTAGGTCGGTGATTGCTTCAGCGCAGTACGGCAGACACAGACCAATCATCTAGATAGATATGCCATCTGCCCCAATTGCTCCTGTACTGATCTTTTGTATCACTGCTATCACATCAGATATATGGATAGGTTTAAGTTCAAATTTTATTTCGAGTTGTTTCCGCTGGTTTGCTTTCAGGTAGGTAAGCATGTTGGCATCTACTGCAAGTTTCCCCACTGACTCCACGTAATATTTATTGATAGCATCTGGGTTTTGCAATTGTATGGGGATATCTGCTTCCTTTTTCTTACTACTGTATATGTTCCATGCTTGGAGTTTGGACCAGAAGAGCTTCAAGTTTCGACAAGACATTAGGTTGTGGGCAATGTATGCCTTCTTTTCTCTCCAAATGGCTCCTGTCACATAGTTTCTTAGCTCCGTGTAATCTATCCAGTCTTTTTTTCTTTTGTTCTTCTTGTATTTTAGCAATGCATTTTGTTTTAGCACTATCATTTTCTGGATTGTGCCAGTGACCCACGGTGCACTTTGTTTTGTAGTGTTAATGGTCTCAACAGGAACGAATGTGTCATCAATAGAGAGGATCCGTGTATTCATAAAATTTACTTTGCCGTCAATGTCCACTATCTTCTGGATATCGTTCCACGCCAGTGTATTTGCATAGTTTTCTACTTCTTCGTGATCTACTCGAGAGAAATCTCTATAGGTCCAGGATTTCAAAATTGTGTCTCTTGATTTGTATTTAAGAAGACAAGATATTAGTTTGTGATCCCTTAATTGTATTCCTCTCAGGTCTTTTATCTTTGTTATATCCAGGACATCTGTAGTGATTAGTGCTGAAAAGTATTTGATATATATATATATATGTGGTCGATAAGCGTAGCAGTACTGGAAGTAGCTGTGTTGGCGACTCTCGTTGGTTCGTTTATAACTTGAGTCAGATAATGCTTGTCTATGATTGGATTGAGATATTTACATTCTGGTTTACTTTTGTCAAGAAAGTTTATATTCATATCACATGTGAAGATAATGTTGTCAGCTATCACATCAAACTCCATAAGAACTTCGCCAAGAGTTTCAATTTCTCGATAGTTTAGATTAGGAGGTTCATAACCTACACCTATTGCTAACTTTCTTCTTCATGATCCATATTTGCTTAAGCGTGTCTGAGTAATCTTGACTCTCTGCCTCTTTGCTGTGATGGTATACTATGTACCGTATGCTTTCTTCAATATAGATTCCTACACCACCCCCTCTGGGAAGTAACGGTGCATCATTTGTTTTATTTATTTTATTTATCCTATCTTTTCTAACGAAAGCATAGCCAGGAATTACAGTCTCTTCCTGGGTAGTTGCTGGTGTCAGCCATGTTTCCGTAATACCTATTACATCATAATCAAGGTCCAGGAAGACTTGCTCGAATTGGTTAAATCCACTCATAAATGATCTTGCGTTGATACACGCTACGCTTAGCAGTCTTTCCTCAGCGTTGGGCCTACTAGTGGGGCATGTGGGCAGCTTAATGGGAAAAGTTACCTGGGAAACTTCATCCGTGGGCGGTGATTGCGTATCTCTATTTAGTCATTGCTGAGTATAGTTTGAAAGCTTCCGATGGCTGTCTTCAATACGGCGAAGAACAGAGCACACTCTATCGAATGCAGCATGGTTGTAGTCAACGTTCTTTGTACCAGCACCTGGTTTTGATGCAAGTTGTTTTCAATTAACACACTTCAACAAAGTTGATTTACAGTCTTCAGATTGATGTTCCCATTCCGCATTTTGGGCAAGCAGATTTGTTTGTACACTGTGACGCAGCGTGGCCGTAGCCAGAACAGTTGAAACAACGGCGGACGTGGATATAGTCATACACTTTGCATCTTTACCACGACATGCATACTCCTCCTTCAAGTAGAGCCTTCCTTGTTGCTGGATCCACCTCGACGATAATGTTTGTGAGATTATTCCTCACATATTTGTGAACCATTTTAAGAACAAAATTTGGAGATTTCACATCAAGAATTTTGTTACTGTCCATAATTTCAGAGTGCAATTTTTCAAGAGTGTCTTCATTATTATTCATTATGCCGACGATCGCTAGTCTCGGGTTCAATTTGGGAGGTATTCCAATTTTGTAGCCGTGTCCAAGAACTGCTTCTGCCCTAGTTTTCAACTTCAACAAATCAGCCTCTAAGTCGCATTTCAACAGCATTCCACCACTGGAGATCGGCCTGTGTTTACTTATTCCAATTGCCAGTTTCGCAGGGTTGATAGCTTCTTTGACGGTCGTCTCGGTAACTTGGTATGTTTGGTTCACTCCATCACGGAACGAAGGCTTGCTAGGCATTGTCCGTAGGCTTAACTCAACATGTGTGCAGTGCTGTGATGATTGACCGATTTGTTTTTCGAGCGACGATATTTTCTCACTTTTTAGTTTGTTCTCACTGTCGAGACTTTTTACCAGACGAGCAAGAATGTCGTTTTCTCTTTTCAGCATCACTAACTCTTCTTGGATGTTCAAGGGCTTCCCTGATTTAAAAAGGTCACCATCACTGATAATAGGTTCGCCATTTCCTATATGCACGCAAAGCAAGTCCAGCCTATTTGATCACTATTTTCCAATTCTACATCACTTAATTCAGGTGTTGCACAATTGTAGTGATAGCCCGAATAGCACACTTCACATCTAATACCATTCGTAACCTTTTTATTACATTCATTTTTTGCACTTATTATCGGTAAATATACGAGAGCTACTTTTCTGTCCGTCCTCACTTTCCGCCTTTTTTTTCACATATATATTTATATATATATATATATATATATATATATATATATATATATATATATATATATATATATATATATATCTATATATATGTGAATATATATTATTTATTGATAATTAGAAGCGAGTTACAGATTTTGTACAAAACTCCGCTGAGCTGCCTTCGCAACTTGTCAGCAGTGAATTTGTATTTTGTTGTATTTTTTTTTATTATTTCGAAGATGTTTATCTATCAAGCTGAAAGTATACATTTGAGTTCACAATGATTCTCAAAGCCTGTGAACAGGCTTATCTGTGGTTTGTCTCAAAATACAACATGAAAAAAAAAAATATACTGGAACAAAATAGTAATATAATTTTTGTATTCATTTTTTTAATTAGATTTTGATTTGTCTTTATAATGATAATAATAATAATTATTTTAATAATGAAAATAATAGAATAATATATCATAATATAAATAATATATTGAAATCATAGACGGTTATAATATCAATAATATAATGGTAATAATTTTTGTTTATTTATTGGTAATTAAAAATGAGTTACGGATTTTGTACAAAACTCTGTTGAGCTGACTTTGCAACTTGTCAGCAGCTAGATCATGCAAAACAATATGACTCCCAATGTGAATATAATCATTACTCGGCGTCTCGTTTGAGAGCTGCTATCTTACAAGTTACAATAGCGATATAAGAAAAAAAACGACGAAACCTAATTCAATTATCCAAAGAAAAAAATTACCGGTATACATAATCAAGTTGGATTTATATTTAGTACGGTATATATAATTTACTGATGAGAGATAATATAAGTTATAATTTAATTCTTGACTTTCAGTTCAATATCTGACATATATGTTAGACTACGTGAATTTACTAGCATGGCATTGAATAAAGTTGGAACAGTTATCATTGATAATATCTTACCGTAATTGTTAATCAACATGAGGGTATTATACACACTAATTGTTTTTTTCACTTCTTGTTCTATAATTATGTTTTAGATTGGGTTTATGTTGGCCCGAGAAGTAATTTTGAATGATAATTTAATTTTTATAAATTACTTCAGCAGATAAAATATTATCAGTGAACAAAAAAATCATCCCGATTGTACATTGACTGAAATCATATTTTTTCAAAAGATTTTCAAATGTTCACCATAGTTTGAACATTAAATACTCGACCCCACCATTCGTTTCGAGACAACTTCCAACCAAGCAGACGAGGTTGACGCAGAGAAAAAGTCGATTTATGAACCAACAATAATTCCATATTTTATATCTTTATACAATCTGGAAGACATTGAAGTGATTAAACTCTTGGTTGGAGCGAGAGGCACAATTCCTCACTTCTTTGTTGAATTTTGTAGATGATTAACCTCGGTAATAGTTTTATTTATAGTATAATCCTTCTAGCCTTGAAAGGTTCAATTTCAATTTTTAGAAACTATTTATATGGTTTGAATGAATCGTGTGTGTAGGCCTGAATTTATAGCTTTTATATCATATGCATTTTTCTTTTTCTTTCTTAAATAACTTTTTCAAATATTTTTTCCTCTTTTTTTTAATATATCATTTTTTGTCTCTTCTTTTTCTAAATAATTAATACACTATTCAATTCTCTAGACTATGGCCCAATATTATCATGCATTTTTTCATCGAACACTATTGTCTTGTCATTTTGCTCCATTTATTAATCTGTTATTCTCATTGGTATATTATTCTGTGTCTAATGGGCAAACTTTTCTAAGCCAGAGACTTTACTTTTCACTAATAAAGTATTCATATATTACATGTCAAATCAATATCTATATGTAAAAGTAAATATTCAATAACTTGAACGTATTCACTAATTTTGTCACATTTGCAAATAGTGATTAGCAATTGGCACGCAGAGGCAAATGTGGAATACAATTTCAATATCTCTTGTGGTCCGTTTCAAGAGTTCGTCCAGGCCTATGTATCAACTTTTTCTTCTTAGAATTCATAACCTAACCTTTATCATGAGTCCACCTAATTCGATCGAATTCCTCTTGCAATATTTCCCTCTGCCCTGTCCAACTCCACGTGAGCAGCGTCATCATGGCAGCGTCGTCAGCATATAAAATATTTTTGCAATGAGTCAATTTCTTGAACATATCGTTAACATATATTAAGTTGAGCGTGGGCCAAGAATGCATTCTTATGGAACTCCAGATTTGAATATTGATTAACTACTGTGTGTATTATCCACATTTATGTTGAGTTTTCTGTTCGTTAAATAATTGAGGAACCAATTATAAACTGGCCCACGAATACCAATATCAGCTAATGCATCCATTGATATAGGCCTACGTCATGTATCAGTATATCCAAGACTTTGCTAATGTTCATAAAAATTGATGTAATATGTTCATTATCGTTCAATTCTCAGTAAATCCATTCAGTAAACTGTTCCAAAAGCAAGATCGTACTCATTTTTGTTTCTGAAGCCATATTGCTGGTTGGTTTAAATATTATTTGTAATAAGATATGTTACCAAACAAGAAGCTACGTATAAAAAACAATTCTGGAAAAAAACACTTGAGTGTAGTTAAGGCAGTGGGTTTATAATTATCCCAATGCGAATGATCTCAATTTTTATGTATATTGGTCTATCGACATTTTTGATATATCGGGTACTATCCCTGTTGACAAATATATATTCATTAATTTTGCTCTTCATGGTCGAGTTATTTCGTGTTTAACTGTTTGCACATTTTTCATCCTTACACCATCCACACATGACAACTTGTCCGTTTTCATGGATGTAATGATTTGTTTAACAACATTGGCTGTAATGGGAAGTAATAGAATGATTGAATAGTAATATCATCGCAAACTATTGCTCACAATCCAATCACAAGTACGCCTGATCAATTCAATTGCATCTGCAAATGAGTTGGCGAATCCATTAACAATTTCCAAGATAGTCTTGTCTTCACCCAAATATTCATTCATTATTTCATTAACAGTTGATTTTTTTTTCGACTCACTATCCAATTTATTCCGTTCCAAATTGCTTTCAAATCATCTTTATTTTTTTCAAATTGATCCCTATAAATTTTGATCTGCTCTTATTTCAATTTCATGCACTTCATTTCTAGTTTTACGATACTCATTTCTCTAGTTCAATTTTGCGGCTACGTTAATCGTCGGAAATATTTTTCACTTTCTCCATTATCTACATTATTGAAACATTGCATCAATCTTCTGGTTACTCATCCCCTAGTTTCACGTTTTTTAAAAGGAACCTCCCGAGAAGATGTATTGTAAATATCTTAATTATTTTCTGAAATGTTGGCATAGGCTTATATAGGACCGGTATGAAAATCATTTATTTGATTTGTTATTTTCTCCCAATCCACTGTGTCCAATTTATCTTCTATGAGTTTTTCATAATAAATCTTCCTTTTTCTCTCGATTAGTGTTTGTATAGAATGATTGAATTCCTACTGTATAATGATCGGCTAATTTTGATGGTAAAACAGCTGACATGACCTCAGTAGTTTTCAGACTTCTCACAAATATATGACCAATGTACGATTGCACTATACTACCTTGGACTTATTTTTCTTCAGTGATTACACGTACACATTTTTCCATTCCCTTTGCCGCCAGCATATTCTGATAATAATTCTCAATTTTACTATTCTCATTCGATGAAATAGTATTATTGCCATCTATCATAAGTCATAACTAATTCCGTATTACCTTCACTATATGAGGATTTCCAGTTTTCCATTATTGGATTTTCATCGTCATTTTATAGCCATTTTTTCATTCAATGATTTCAAATATTCTATCACGTATATTTTCAATATTATTCAAATAGTTATCAGTTGTACAGCCTCATGAGAGAATACCCATAGTGCATGATAAATTATTATCAGTGTAATGAGCTCACCACGGAGTTTCCAGGTGCGTGCTCTACTCACCAGATCTAAGACAGTTACAGACAGTTCCAATATGTTGGTCCCATTTGAATTGACTATCAATTGATAAGCCTCAATATGTATGATTATTACTATAATTAATTTTCGAAGTACATTCACACTTTCCTTGAAGAATGTTACAATCTACTCTAAAATCATGATGAACGACAGACCTACTTATGGGAAAAGTATATCAATATATTTGGTTTTATATTGGGTTTAACGACGCACTGTAATGATGACTAAGATCTATTGGCTTCGGATGGATGATTAATGAGATGATGGGATGATGAGATGGAGGTTTTTATGAGTAATGGGAAGGATAGTGGGTAGGAAGCGGTCGTGGCCTATATTGTGGGAACCATCCCGGCATTAGTCTAGACTACAGAGAGAAACCACGAAAAACCCATGTAAAAATGGACGGTGGCAGGGATCGAACTGGGTCCGACATGCCCACTACCTCCCCGGTCACATGGAGCAAGTGTGTTAACCACTCAGCTACCTGTGCCGGTGTATATCAATATATTTTACCATTTCAAAGAAGCGAATGTATGTATTTGACTTTGTTTTGTGAGACCATGCAACACAGAATATTGTTTGAATCAAATTGAAGAAATGCACTGGCCACAGAGAAAAATGTGTCAATATAGCTACAATTTTTGTATCATCCGCAATCAAAAATACCGATGACTTTTAAAATTATTTTTTATTTAAATAATAATTACTAGTTTTCAATTATTATTTTCTTTCTATGATGATGATAATCATATGAATGACGATTATAATGATATAATGATACTGATATATATTTTTTTAGGTTTCATTTCATTTATTGAGGATCGATGATATGTAAAAAAGAATTGACTATATATTTAAAAAAATGAGAATAATAATAACCATTTTCAAATTAAATTGATACTCTTGTTCACAAAGCCTGGAAAGGCTTATCTGTGGGTTATACATTTATTTATTCATATTGGGCTTAACGAGGCACTGTACCGATGACTGAGATCTATTGGCGTCGGTGAATGATATATGAGTTGAAGGGTGGTGAAATAAGAGGTTATTTTATCAGGTATTTTTTGGTTAGTGGGAAGGAGTCGGTCGTGGCCTTTTCTTAAGAAACTATCCCAGTATTGACCTGGACGACAGAGGAAAACCACAAAAAAAAACTGTCAAGATGGTCGACCATGGCAGGAATCGGTCTCCTGAATGACAGTTCAGTGTTATAACCACTCGACCACTTGTCTCAGTATGGTTATACATTTATATAATACATGTATACTATAAGTAGTCTTCAGTAAACGATGTACGAAATGAATTCTGCCAGAGCCAAAAGTACGATATTTACAGATTTCAAATGATACTGACTGAATGATTCGGAATACATTTAAAGTAAAATCAAAACAAAACGAAATTAGAAGACACAGATTCATAAATGAATGAAGATAGTATGTTTGTTACTTATTTGAATAAATAAAACTCAATCTGACTGTATACCTCAGTTGAACTGTAACTATAAATAAACATTATACTGTCAAAATATTGTCGTGATATTCTCCAAATGAGGAGAAGACGGGTATGAAACATTCCAAGTATGGTGAAGTAAAGAATCAGATATATTATACTGTTTACAATTATACAACTATAGGCCCACTGTGGAACAGTTATGACAAGAGTAACAAGAATATTCTACCACACAAATGTGAGAACTTGAAAAATGATAATTAAGGCATATAAAAAAAAAAGTTGACTACGATGAATAATATTAATAATCATGATTCTCAGGGGTCTTACACCAAGATGAATGAAAAAAGAACTCAAACCAATATGATATGGACTGAAAAAAAAAATCGCTCAATATTGAAAATCGAAAATTTTACCTGCTAAGAGTATGAAATCTGGGAAATTGAGATACCTGAAAAATCGTGATAATAATAATGATAAAATGAAAATGTATATTATTTTTTTTTCATTTTCATCCAATGAATGTACATACATTATTACGACATTTTTCATTTTTCACTCTTGAGTGTCCACAAAACCCATTGAGGGTTTGCCTGTGGAATAAAGTAATAATATAATAATTTTTTCAAAGAACTCATCTTCTTTTACATGAATAAGTAATATCTAAAAGTCATGTTCATCTAGCTAACTCACATCAAATAATTAAAAATACATACAATACAATAAAAAATAAACACAGTACAATACAGATACAATACAAATAAACAGGCTACAATAAAAATAAATGTAAATGTAGATGTAACAACAACGAATAATCACATGAAAAAATACACGCAAGCTCTACCTACAATTTCAACATAACAATTTTATCCATAATTTATTGATTCATTGATTTTATAATTTTATGTTTCATTGAATCATTTTATGGTGCTTAGTAACCAATTTTTCACCACTCGTTTCATGTTAATATATTTCTCTATTTTTCTCAAGCTTTCAGGCAGCATATATCAAAAGTAACTGGAATGACATATTCTAATCTCTTTTTGCCGAATTTATTTATCCATGACGGAACTTGATACGTTTCCCTGTTAGCTAATCTAGTGTGAATGGAATGAATGTTCAAGATTTTGTATTGGTATTTGTAGTAGTGCAATAAAATTAGTCGATATGTATGTAAATATGTTGAGGGAAGTATTGCAATGTTGATAATAATTTTTTTTCACATATATACATAACAAATCGAGTCCACATTTTCCACAAAGCCTAAAACAAGGCTTATCTGTAGATTGAACAGAAATTAACAATGAAGAATAAAACACTATAATTGCGTATATGAATAACATGATTGTTAATGATAATGATAATATAATTAGTAAAATTAATAATAAAATGATAATAAAAATGATAATAATAATATAATAATGAAAATTTGTTTCGAAATTGATAAACAGCACCTCAACAATGTCGACAATGATAAGCGAGTTTACTACCAGTTAGCTATTTCGGAATATAAAAACGTTGTGTCTAATATAGGTCTCAGTAAAGTAAAAATTTGTCTAATGATGGGATCAGGACGATCCATTCCACTTCCTTCGAAAATCTAGTTGAAAAATATTATTTCCCGAATAATGAATATCACTATAGATATTTTAAAAATACCAGTACACTTCTTGAAAATTATTCAAATTCAATATTTCATTCTCATTTCCCCCATTTTTTCGTTCCCTTCTTCATATTTAATATTTCTATTCACACCTCTACATAGCTTATAATATTTCATAACAGAGATATTATTCAACTTTCTTTTAGCTTCGAGTTTTCGTTCGGTATTTCATAAATAATCACATTTTCTTAATCTATTATCATTCTCTCAATTATTCTATCTGTTGATCAATAAGACATAAGTGGCTTGTGCCACTTATGTCAGCCATAGTTTGTGAATGTCAAAGTGTTGAATAAAGATACGTACATAATGGAATATATTGAGTATAGCTATATGTAATTATTGGTCCAACACAATGACAATTTTATGACTAAAATTAGATAACGAGGAATAGATGCAACATAAATTTTCCAAACCTACAACACTAAGAGATTTTATCTTATTGCTCCAAATATTGTTGATTCGCGTGGCATGCATCTTGAAGAACAGAACTTACTTCAATAAATGTATATTTTTGAAATAGATAAATATATGCCCACTTGATTTTAAATGCTAATTCTAGCGAATCTAGATGGGTTCTCTGTTGTTTTCTATCAAAAGGGGCGCACATATAGGGTGAACTGTACTCGTGAAAATACTAATGAATTCAAATTCAAAGGTCATACTATTTGGGCCAATGCTTTGGTATCATTTTGAATAAAATCATATCACATGGTTACAACACATAACATTTAACATGGTTTTGGAAAGGGATTATGGAGAGGATTTTGTGGTTCAAAAAGCTTGTGCACTCCACGAAAACTGAAAAGGGTTTTGCTTAAAACCAGTAACCTACTGCCTGTATTCATGTGTATGTATTATGTCGAGCTCTACACTTTGTAATCTACAAACTGCTCCGAAAATGTGTTTCCTTTTCAATCCTTTAATCTGACGAGTTGAAACTCTATAGTTATTAAACTTATTGTAATGATTATAATAATTGATGAATGAAACCTACGGCAAAGTATGAAATTATGTTACTGAATGCAAAAAAGAAACCATATGTTTCGCACTCAGTTTGACTTTATATTAGGTAATAATTTCAAGGTATTTTAAATATTTTGATCATAGTACTATTGCAATAATTGGGAGAATTACTCGCAGAGTAGGCGAGTGAGTACAGGTTGAGACACGATCAGTATGACTATTTTGAACGTACATCCCACCAACTATAATCCGAAGAAATGAAACGGCAACTTACTTTGAAATTTGGCTTGAAAGTCGAGATTACAAGATATCTTCCATGTTTTAAAATTCATAGATCGAAACAGAGCTCATGACTTTCGACTATGGTACCAAGTGCCGGACTGGGCCACTGGGCTAACGGGCGATGGCCGTTGGGCTGCTTTGGTGAAATTAATATCAAAATGTGTCGATCATCTAATTGAATCTAGTCGAGCGGTAGCTCGACGGAAGCCAAGTCCCTCGCGGAGCCAGATACACGCTTACACTGTTTACACGAAGTACTTCCAGGTGGTTTTGAGCTTACTGTATCTCCGAAACTAACACACTTAGATATCTCTATAGTTTGTTGTGATGACATGGGGTGCCATACACGACACGACTTGTTAAATTTATGCTATATCTGACCAAACGTCTGGAACTTAGCACTGTGAAGAGCGTACTTTTTCTGTTTTCTTCTCCTTCTCATCCTCCCTCGGTAGTCACCGAAGAACTCGGCTACAGGCCAAACGAATCGTCCGATTTGTCTGTTTTTTTTCAGGGATTATGTGAACACATATGGAATTGTGATATTTGTATGTTTCAACCAGAAGTTGCTTTCGAAAACAGGAAGTGATGTCATTTTACACTCATTTTTAAAGTTTATATCATTTTTGAGAATCATTTCAAGACAGATTTCAATGATATTTCAAAGATATGTTTGTATTAATATACCAGATCGACTGTGTGTGCTAGATTAGTCAATTAATCATTTTCAACCAAAAGAGATTGGAATAATAACTTTCAGAAATGTAGAATACTGTCGTATCGATGATTAAATCAAGGCCACCAATGAATTTCATCGAAAACTTTGGGTACTTTTTTCTCCGCTCTATCTATCTGAATGATTGTCACCAGACACAACAGAGAGATAATGAATGACATATGAAACAGCTGATATTTATGAGTCATCACGTTGATACCTTATTGCCTGATATTGCAAGTTTTAGCAATAAGTATATTTCAAGTACCGGTATTCAGAGAATATTCCAGCTTGACGACTATTTTGGGCCATTCAATGCTGATATACGATAGGCGAAATCAATTAAGAGACTGTATTTTGCGAATGAAGATTTGATAACACAAACAAAAAATACATTCTGAAGCTATTATGAACAAGCAAATGCATCTAATCACTATGAAGCAACAAAAATGACATATCCCACCAAAACCCTGACGGGTAAAAACTTGGGGCCAAGTCCTGAAACATTTTAGCAACTACAAAAACTTCCTGATATATAAAAGGTGTGAAATCAGAACTGTATGCCAAGTGCAAATTATTATTCATCAATACGGCCTGGAAAATAACGGAAAACACTTGGCTCATTGCCCCCCACGTCCCCTCATATAACACCACCCCGAATTGAAATGAAGTGCATGATGCTTAGAAATGGGTAACTTCACGTTCCTGACACAAGGAAACGTAATATGATTCAAGAAACTTGCTCTCCCCCGTCCATTTTCTATTCTAAAATCTAGTTTCCTATCAACTTGATGACATTTAGTGGTTAGTGAGTGATTGAGAGAACTTGAATTGAGAGCCTACATTTGATTGGGTAGCAGACTATCTTGAAAAATTCTCACGTTATAAGTTCATAGAGCCTACCTTACAAATATCTCATTAGATTTCGTGATGGGTTTTATTAATGAAATAAAAATACTCAAATAACTTTCAAATTGAAATTCAAATTACAAATTATTTTATTTGGAAATTTTATTCTCATTTGAAATTATAATTCATTATACTCCAATAAGGAAATGTATGTCCGGGTCAAAGTCAGTCTTTGCCTTCTTTCAAGCCACAAATGCAACATTTATTTAAAAATGTGGATATTTTGATAGTTTAATAACCAATAACGCGACTGAGTCTCCATGAAATATACAAAAAGTAGACATTTTCTTGACTCATATTACTTTTCCCTGTGTCGGGAACGTGAAGTTACCCATTTCTTAGCATCATGCACTTCACTTCAATTCGAGGTGGTGTTACATGAGGGGACGTGGGGGGCAATGAGCCAAGTGTTTTCCGTTATTTTCCAGGCCGTATTGATGAAAAATAATTTGCACTTGGCATACAGTTCTGATTTCACACCTTTTATATATCAGGAAGTTTTTGTAGTTGCTAAAATGTTTTAGGACTTGACCCCAAGTTTTTACTCGTCAGGGTTTTGGTGGGATATGGTTCACTGCGTGCATACTTTTGTTCCACTCAGTGTCTTACTGGGGCTTAACCTGAATGATAATACCTGGTAGAACAATCCTAGGGTTGATTTGATCAACTTTGGATCATCTCAAGTTCAGATGGAAGTAGTTGATCAGCTTGCTTGATAGTGAACTTCTTTCATTGGTCCCACGTTCAAAAGTAATACTCAGATTGGTAGTTTGGTTAACCTGACCTTTAGCCGAGTATTTTTATTCAATATAGCCAACATGTCATGTGATGTGTCTCTCGCCCTCGAGCCCGTCTTTCAAATGATTTCATTCTATTTCCAGATTATTTGAATTGTTTGTGTTATAAGATACATTTTTCTCAGTCGAGCCACTAGCAATTTACAAGTATTCTCTTTCCCCATGACACCTTATATCCACCTTTTATATATTTCACGTTGGAAGTCTCTGTTTTGTGTCTGATTGAGCGAAACCAATGGCAACCAAATAATTCAATCTAGCAAAGTTTCGAATTTCACTTTATAAATTAGTCTTCACAACAATTTGCCCACAGCACTGAATTACGATTCTACAGTTGCCTCTTTCCAATATACTTAATGTTACACGCTGAAATTACCAATTGGATATTGAAGAATGAAACATGACATATCCACAGAAAGATGGAAAACTAATTAAGATTAAATAAGAATTCGAAAAGATGTCTAGAAAAATGGAGAAAACGTGTTGTTAGAATATGAGGCATGGAAATGCAATTGAATAACAAACATGTTGGGAAGTCGGTTACGGTTATTGAAAAAATAATCAACCGTTAGATATTAAAAATGTAGTGAACGGAAATAAAACTTTTTTTTGTGTCTGGGAGTGCTTAAAAAAATGAAAAAATGAATAAGTTCAACGAGACAACCAAAGTAATGGAAGCAAGTGATAGTGTCACAGGTTCACATACAGCAACAGAAAGAGTGTATAACAATGTTTCAATCATTTCTGATGAATAAGCAAACATAACCATTCCACCTATAAATGAAAATTCAATAGTGCGTAAGGCTACGATTATACGGTTGCCGAAATTAAAACAGCACATGCAAGAGAGTATTATAAATTACTAGACCTAAAAAAGGAAGATTTAACTATACTGTTCTCTCTTCAAAATCGTTCTATTCAAGCTAATGATATATAATTATCGTTTCAGCTGAAATTTTTTTCTTTTATTGACCTCATTCATCAGAACTGTATTTCTCTTGTGACAACGCTATACATTTTGCACTGTCCATATTGCTTTTATCAAGACCGAATAAACCAGAAAATTTATCAAGAGGTAGATCTTGAACAAATTTATCTTATGTACAATATTTGACCAACTTATTATGTTGATTAAGAATTTTTGAATTTGAATTTATAATTTTTATACATTCACCAAATATTAAGATTGAATTTTCACTGAGCAATCTGTATCAGACCAATTGGTATTTTTAACAATTACCAGCCGTAATCAAATGGATACCAAACATAATATGAGATCGCAAAACAAATAGAATGAAAAAAATTATACCTAAATGATTACAGAAACATTATTTACGAATTAGTGTGGGGTTGAGTGGTGAGTGTGAAATCCCCCCCCCCCCCCCCCTCAACAATGAGCTGGTTTGATTTGTTTGTCTGGTCTGGTTGTTTTCTGCCAGTCCGGCACTGATAGTATCTCTAAAATACTTGACATAAGATGTTGATTTTTTTTAAATTTTATTATTATTATTTGAATAGTTTCGTACAATGTTTTATAAATTTATAGTGTTTCACACTCATAAAATAACCACAAAGCCCGAAACAGGCTTGTCTGGGGGTGTACACAAATTACAAAGTATATGTACAGTTCATGTGAGACATACAAATTATATAAAGTAAAATATCAGAAAATGTTTCATGAGTGGTGAAGAGAAGAGTTTAATAATAATATAATAATCAAGTGCAGGGTTCGTGTAAAAAATATTATGCTCAGATTGTAAGTGATGTTATACTCAGAATTAGGATGTTTTGAAGATAAGTAGCAAGGTGAGGGCAAAATAAAATTATTGTAAATTAGGTTTTGTAATACATTTTCAGAAACAGATACTAGATGAAAAAATAAGTGATTAATACCTGAGTCTTATTGAAATAAGAAATCAGACATTTTTTTCTTAAATAACCTTATTTAGTATAACATACATTTTACTGAAGTAAGTCAAAAACAAAGCAAGAATTTCCATATTTGAAGAGAGTTTACTTCATGCTATTTATGAGAAGTACATTTTTCTAAACACACAGATGAATACATAAAAAACCGATATAAAGTAGAGACAAACAGACAAACAATCATTATAAAATATTATCAATGTACCATTTCTTCACCTCTCGTTTTACCATTTTATATTTATCCATTGTTTTCAAGCCTATAGGTAGATTACTAAAAATAGCTGGCACAGCATATTCTAATCTTCTCTGTCCATTTTTGTTATTCAATTTGGGAATTTCATATTTATCTTGAACATTTAATCTAGTGTTTTTTTTTAATGTTTGTTGACAATTTTGTGATGATTATCAAAATACAATTTCAAAACGAATTTATAAGTGAATAAATATTCAATTGGAAGGAAGTTGCAGTATTGATACATTTTAGTTTCGTTATAATTGACTCCAGGTAGAAAACTGATTGGTGTGATGCTTCTTATAATTCTGGACTGTAGGGATTTGATTTTATTGATGTAAGAATATGAGGCATTTATCCATGCTATGATGCCGTAAGAAAGAACGTAATTTTTTTGGGACGTAATTAATAATAATTTGACAATAGATAGTAAATGATTCTGACTACAATCATATAAAGTAGCTGCAACTCTTCATTATATTTACTTCCACTCCTTATAGTTTCTCTCGTTCTAGTATCGTCATTACATTTGTTTTATCTTATCATAATTATATCTATTGTACATACGAAAGTACTCTGTCATTATCATCATTTCAACTTTCAAATTAGGCAAAGATGAACTAATTATACATAAGAATTAGTTGAATTACATACCATAGTTACCGTCGTGTTGTAAATGGACGTTTATTTTCACACGTTTCATTGGTTTATGGATACACGTCTCTTGAAAAATCGGATTAATTTAAACATAAGATGAATTCTGAAGAATGAGCTCACCGAATTTATACTGAACTATTCAAAATGTCAAAATAGTGGTCTGTACACACAAGAATTATGTTAGTCGGTAGTTATGTGAAGTTTCATAAAGAAATTGAATTCCTGCTTTTGAGAAAATAAATTTTGATATTTTTGAAAAAAATCCTCCCAGAAAAATGTTCATATACGTGTTTAGCCGAAGAAAAAATGTAACAAAAATAATCTGAGTGTCCAATTCTATTCCCAATAATTAGGCAAATTGTATCGTCCACAAAAATAAAAGTAGCAATTATATTGTAACAATATAAGCAAATCACATGCAATAAATTGTCGATGTTTGTTTGATTATCGATTGCAAGCTGTTGATTATATATGGTTGAAATGTGTGGCAAGTGATGTGCATGTAATGCTTGCCATAGGAGTAGCGTGTACCATTCGGAGGTATAGCTGGTAGCATTGTGCCAATGTTGGCGCACGTGCGCACTAACCGAGCTCTGTGGTTCTCGCCGGGCGCCGAGGCACTGGTTGGACGCTGGAGTAAGCAGCGTGTCAGTGGGTGTTAGTTTGCCGGGGTGCATGGCAGTATCTACTCATCTTACCTGTCACTCTCCCATACGGATTCAGTACTCATTCTTGTATTGTTGCATTAAGCGAACACGCAGCGACATCGTGTCGACAAGTTCGGGATAATCATTCAACTTGTCTTCATCATCTTCAACTCGATAAATACAGACGGAAATGGGAAAAACTTAAAAATTCTCTCGTAAATTATTTTTATGAAATAATAGTCATTTCTAAAAACTCTTTTCAACCACTATTTTAGAACACGGTTTGACTTGAAAATAGTCAAGTTCTGCTAAAGTGACTATTTTGTTAAGAGTTGGTGTGTTTACACTTTGATCAACGAACACGTGACTTGTCATGGGTGATCACGATTTGATAAAACAACTTGCGTATTTAAAATATAAAATCTATCCACTTGCTGTGTCGCCAGACCTTCTCAACCCGCTCTCATATCAAAGAACAAATATGGGTACGATCAAAGAACTTGAAATTATACATTTTCTGTGACTATGCCGGTCCATCATTCTGTACATACATCAGAATAGTATATCGTTTCCATGAAGGACATCATATATTGTAGAATGTAATTTAATTTACAAGTCCCATTTCTCTTTGTGTCGGCTGTTTACTGTTTTGTTTTCACTGGTTGTCAAACTACAATAGAATTGGTATAACAATGACTAGAGGTGAAATCATTGCATTGTAGCTTATTGAAGGTTTATAAGATGACAGTCATACAAACAATCTGTTAACTGTAATCTCAAAAAGATGAAAATACGACTTCTAAACGATTGAAATGTATTTCTCTCTTCTTTTTCATTAGGAATTCTTGAAAGTGCGTATGATCACTCAGTATTGTTTCAGTAGATATACAAGGAAATGTGTAGAATTGTTGTCTCTCGAGAGCATCTAGAGAGCCAAACCCAATCAAATGAGAAACCGTTTTAATAGAGTCCGAATTTAGTCGTTTCAAACGACATTGCATAACAGTGAAAAAGACTGCATAATTGATGTTGTGTCGATGTAACACGATATTATTACCACCTGATAAAGCTTACTCCCCAGTAAACAATATATATGCAGTATTATTCCTCCCAGCGATTTTCGATTTGTTCTTGAAGAATAGCAAGAATTAAAAAGATACACGAGTTATGTATAAGTAATACATCAACTTACTCAAAAGCATCAATATTACTCAATCACTTTTTCAATAGCAGTTTTGTCACATGTTAAGTTACGTCACATTTTTTGTTCTTTATGAGCCTATATACAACATCATGTAAAAGGTTACGCAACCGAAAGTGACATGAATGTATTTCATAATATTGAGCGAGTTATTATATTATAGTAGAGCATAACACGATACCTCATGTTGATAACATAATCTGCTTCCAGTCACCCTACGTATCATTAAGTAGATTTCGATATTTGCATTGAACATATTTATGCAATCGGGGTAATTACATCATGGTTAATTCATTTACTCTCTTCTTAAGACTGTCCTGTATTTTAAAATGGATTTCTTGGATTTCGAGGGGTAGTAATATTCCATAACTACTTAACTGGGGTACCGTAGTGAACTTATTATATGATTTTATGACTGGAGTATGAAAATATTATAAGGTAACAACAACTGGAGAGTTGTGTTTTTTTTACACTTGTATGGTGCATCGTGCTCCGTTTGCCGAACAACTCATGAACCTATACATTATGTTGTAAAGTGTAAACAGTTTCTAGCTTGGCGCCTAAATATCCGCCCAGCATCAGTCAGCCAACGCATTCACTAAAACTTCTAAATGACTTGATTTAACGAAAGGTTTTCAAATAGAGCTCATAATGGAAATACTTACCGAATTATGATAATTATTGATACTAGACAGCCTCTATTCGAACTAATTTCGTCATTTTTTTCTTTGTGATTCCAGAATTGGAACCAGAACCTGGCGTCGAACATTTGGCAGATCTCCGTTATCCTGACGGTGACCCGCCTTGTCATTTCTGTTGTCAACAAACCAGCACTTCGATACACGATGAGAACAGGCTGAAGATCGTCAGCGGGGGTGAGTGCAATGTTGTTATTGATGATCTCTCGTCACATCTCATCGAAAGAGTAACAAACACTAATGTATTATGTTTATAGTAGCAGTTAGTTTAATATTTATTGGTGCGTATACCGAAAGAAGCCAACCGGCAAACAAGTCCGTTTGATATGTAAATCAATCTTTTGACGGCATTTGAAAATGGATTATATTAACGCAACAAGTGGGGTGAAAGGGGAATGGTATGGACATCATACCATAGAGTAAAGAGTTATTTAATCTATGATTATACGGCGGTTTATAATTGTAGATATAGATCCGAGGGCTTGGAGTATTGGCTAGCTTCGTAGTAACTATTTGTGAAGTAAATATGGATGGGTATTTCTTTAGGATTTTAATGTTTTTTTCATCTTCATTCCTATATATAGTGATATAAGAAAAAGATGAAAGACTATCTCCGAAGATAATATACTTGATTCTATCGGTTACGTATTTGGGAAAAAAAAGAGAGGGAGAAAATTGAGATAGAAAGGTAGAGAAACATACAGAGCGTGACATACACTATATTGAATTGTATCCACGAATGAAGGTTCCGAACAAACATCCCCTTTTATTCCACTCACTTTAGCACCAGAGTGGTGCACGTATTCTTCTTTCGTGGATACATGCATATTGTATCCGTATCTCTTCAAATTGTACATACATGAAGCCAAATCAAGCTTGCAATGTTCCATTTAATGGTTATAAAATAACCATATATATATATAGTATATATTCTCATCAGCTATTTCATAGAAAACAATTACAGCTAAAAACAATAAAAAATGGAGGTGCGATCAAATTAAGATCAACTTTGACGATCATTGATTTATATTAGTTGAGAATGTATTCTAATGACAATTTTTTCCATTAGCTGTACGTCGAGTGTACATATACTATTTCAACATGATTGTTTCCAATGTTCTCTTCATACATTATATCAACGTGTATGAAAGTAAATACTGTCAATCAAATTTCAAGCTTCAGCTAAAGCTGTCATGAACAGAATATTTTTCTCTCACTGTATAATTGTTGTCAATGATACAATAATCACACTGACATAAATCAAAAACAAAATATATTAACCAAACACACGTTTGTTATACTTACTTCAGATGTTCATGATGTTAAGTTATTAAAATATCACAGCAATTCAGTTAATTACTATGAAACTTGAATGCAGTTTTTTGTGTCTACAGAAAAATCGACCAATTTCGTGCATACAGTTGCAATTCATCAATGCTGACACTTTGTTGTTAGTATTTTTACCAACCCCGTGTTCAAAACTGGAAAAAAAGTATTCTCATTTAGCTCATGTTGAGTATGGAAATCAATAAAATACAAAATAGCTTCATATATAATGTGAAGCCCGTGAATATATTAGCTGGCATAACATTTTATTCGAAGTGAATTAATTTTTTTGTCAGTGTTTCTCACCTCACATAGACATTGAAACCACTGTAAAAAGTAGTTCTATGGTATACAATAAGAACCCGAATAGTTTATTCACCATCCTAAAGGAATGAATTGGAACCACTAAAATTGGACGATCAATAAAATCTTACTTTTACAGCTTTATGTACAAGGACACATTCAAAGCTTTAGTTGACTTGCATGAATTAATGATTTAAAAGGTCCTGAAGTACAAGAATGTTGGTATTTCTTGTAAATAAGTCATTGAGAAAATCCTGATACTTCATCAGTAGAAATGTGAATGTCATATTTTCGATAGATATATCTGTTGTGAATAGTGATCGTTTACTCTATAATTACCCACTAAAACTCCTATTAAGTATACTTTGTGATCGTTTCGTAACGAGAAAACGATACATTAAAAGTGACAAGTCAAACAGTAATAACGGTAATGTGGCAGCTTTGACAAAAGATGACAAATAATTTGTTATTCATGAACTTGATCGTAGAAGTGCGCAGCCTACTTCAACTTACTCAGATTTCAGATTAATTAAAGTTCTGTTGAGTACAAAATGATACAATTTCTCTCTTGAATGACCTGTAGAGTCTACCAAGAGATGCTGACTAGAGTGACTACGTTATTCAGATCAAAAATATAATCAAGATTTTTTTTTTTTTTTTAATAACATCGAAACTTGATACAAAATCATTGTTTCCCAATTAAGGCTAAGGATGAAAGATAGGATCGTTTGGACGGGGCACCACAAGGGCGATCTTACCACCCCATTTTGATTATTCAAAACTAATGAACTTCAACACCAGGACTGCGCTGTCTGTGACCTTAATTTTTCGCCGTAGATAAAAGTCTTTCAGTACAAACACACGAATGTTGATATCTTCCACTTTGAAAATATATATATAATCTATATATAATCTATATAATGATAATAATAATCTATAATATATATATATATATATATATATATATATATATATATATATATATATATATATATATATATATATATATATATATATATATTTAATATTATATATAATCAAGAGTGAATCATGATTGCTCTGAGTTTTGGAATTAAATTAGTGATAGGCCTATAATGTTATAATTAGGCCTATCGCTCTACTAATTAATGGTCGTGGCCAATTAGTACTTCATCCAAGCATTTGCTTCGAGGACTGTGGGAAACCACGAAAAACCACGTCAGGATGGATAAAAAATGTATAATGTATACAAAAAATGTAAAAATTTTTGTATAATGATCAATTTTACATCTGCTGTCAAGGGAAAGAAGTAATTAATCATTGCCCAAGAGACTTAGTTCAAAGTGGAGGATATCAACATTCGTGTGTTTATACTGAAAGACTTTTATCTACTGCGAAAAATTATGGTCACAGACAGCGCAGTTCTGGTGTTGAAGACCATTAGTTTTAAATAATCAAAATGGGGTGGTAAGATCGCCCTTGTGGTGCCCCGTCCAAACGATCCTATCTTTCATCCATAGCCTTAATTGGGGAACAATGATTTTGTATCAAGTTTCGATGTTATTAAAAAAAAAAAAAAGTTTTGGAATATTTTTTTCAAACTTTTCATTATTATAATTTCATTTCGATTACCACTATTCTTAGATTTGATCAACTTATATTTTGTTTCTCGTCTTATTATATTTAATTTGTTATTCTCTCTAAAATGTTATAATTGATAATTTTTCATATTTTGATTAATTGATCTTTATTCTGTGTTTTTTTTTGCAATCTTAGGCCTACTGTCAGACAGAATCTTGATCGAAGATACTTATATAGGCCCTATATATATATATATATATATATATATATATATATATATATATATATATATATATATATATATATATATTTATATATATATATATATATATATATATATATATATATATATATATATATATATATATATATACATATATATATATATATATATATATATATATATATATATATATATATATATATATATATATATATATATATATATATATATATATATATATATATATATATATATATATATATATATATATATATATATATATATATATATATATATATATATATATATATATATATATATATATATATATATATATATATATATATATATATATATATATATATATATATATATATATATATATATATATATATATATATATATATATATATATATATATATATATATATATATATATATATATATATATATATATATATATATATATATATATACATATCAACATTACATCTCTTGTCGGTCAATTGAGAGCTGCGTTGCGTAGCGAAGTTATAAAATGGACTCGTTCGTGGAAACGCGTTCATTTTTAAGTGAACATTTTACGTGAATGTTCAATTTTTCAAAAAAAAAACGTTCAATTCTTGAAAGTTCGTTTTGGTTGTTAACTTTTGTAAAAAAAAAAACGTATCTGAATGCACACGACTGTTGTGCTGGCAAAACGATGCATATTATTTTGAAACATGTTTAGTTTATTGAACTTTAGGATTCATAGTGGGTACATATAAGGCTATACAAATACAATATAATATAATATACATACAAATAAAAAACAAATGATAAAATTCATGGAATACATAGAATGGATACATACAAATATGTTTCATAATTTACATGATATTGGACTCATTATAATTGACAATTTATATTGGGTAGCGAATCATGCTTTATTATTTCTAAAACACTTGAATTAATATTGGAGCCTTTGATATTTCAATACTAATCATTGGCATCATTATTCATCAACAATCATTACTATAACTGTTATCAAATTTGTATCACCTGTTTTTTTCTCCAAAAGAACAATATAATACAATAGAGCAATTTGCAATGCGTCGAGCAAATGTATAGGCCTAATAGAGTGGACCTGTACCTGATTTCAAATTCATAATTGTTCAGCCGATGGATTTTTTTACCATGATATTTCTAACAAACACACGCTAATATATATACGTCAAAAAGAGTATTTATTTATTTTTCATTCCATTCTTCAATTTTGGATGTAGTCGTAATTTTTACATTGAGGAAAAAAGTAACAAAAACGAACTTTTAAGTGGACCTATATGTACCATTTTCCTATACGAACTTGAACTTCCATAGTATCCTCATGGAAAATAAACTTGATCTTTTGAAAAGATGTTTGAATGTTGATGAATTGAACTTTTTAAAAGTTCCTGTTGATGATGATCTTGCAAAAACCACCCCAACCAAGAGTGTAAGAACTTACTGAATTAATATTCGAAAACTTACATCAATTATATGAAAAAAGCCGATGGGAATAAAATGACTGAAAAAATGAGAAAAATATCATTTTTCATGAATTAAAAGTTTGTATTCGTGTTGGTATGAAATGTATCATTTGTTCCAAGTAAGTGGAGAATGATTCATAATTATCTCAAGAAATATTACAACGTAAATATTCATCCGTACGTTGGACTACCAACGTAACATTTTTTCAACGTTTTACCATCTCATCATTTGTAATTATGAAGAAGAGTGATACCAGATGAATGAATAATTTGAAATCGTGTAGTATCCACTTTGTAAATGGAGATCGATCTTTTCGATCTATAACGTTGTACAAAATTTTCAGTGAAATGTATTTATTTATTTTTATCAAAATATTTTATTGATACATATATAATTCTCATATATGCGATATGAGAATTATATGTGTCAATAAAATTTGTTGGATGAGCGTAAGCGAACCTTAAGCGTAACCAGTTGGTGCAAGATGTATCTCTATCTATCTGTTGTTTTTTTTAAATTTTGTTGTGCCTTCTCCACAGGTCAAACGGATTGTTTAATCAAAATGATTTTTTCGTGGAGACGTATACCTACTCAACTCGGAACTGTATAGTTTTGGTGAGGTCATTTTCACCAATTTTGGAAATAATAATTTTTGGAATATATTTGAAAGAAATTGCGAAGAAATGCACTCCAAAAGGTCGGATGGTGTGGTTGATCAATATTAATCTGTTTGTGGTCACGTAGATTCTTACAACTCATATCTTACAGTTTTTATTCCCAATCGGTTTTACCACTTCTCAGAAAAAAATATGTTCGATAAAATTTGAAAATCATTAAATTTCCATCAGATTAAATTAAACAAGGAATTCAGATGTCTAAGCAATATCAGCACGGTTATGATAAATATCACTACAGAGTTGTACACTAATTGGGTCAGGCGTTCAGAAGGAAAAAATATCTAGTTGAGCGGTAGCTCGACGAGAGCCAAGTCCGTGCGAAGTCTCAGCTACACGCTTACACTGTTTCGAGTATACTGTATCTCCGGAACTAACAAACCTAGATACCTCTGGTTTGTTGTAATGGGATGAGGCGCCATACACGACACGACATATAGAATCGAAGATATATCGGAACAAACATTTGGAAGTTATGGCACTGTGAAAAGACTACTTTTTCTGTTTTCTTCTCCTCCTCCTCCTCCTCCTCCTCCTCCTCTCCTTCCTTCCGTCGTAACCTAAGAATTCGGCTACAGGCCAATTAAACGAATCGTCCGATTTTTCTGATTTTTATCAGGGATTATGTGAACTTATATGAAATTGTGTCTTTTGTATCTTATAACTGGAAGTAGCTTTTGAAAACCGCAAGTAAGGTCATTTTACACTCATTTGATTTTTCGAGTTTTTATTATTTATAAAAATCATTCCACGACATATTTCAATGATATTCCGAAAATATGTTTGTATGAATATCCCAAATCGATTTTGTGTGCGAGATTTGTCAATTAATAATTTTAAACCGGAAGAGATTGAATCGAATAATCACATTCAGAAATGAAGAATACTGTCGTATCGACGAATCGTCCGATTAGTCTTTTTTCAGGGATTATGTGAACTCATGCTCTCGAAACCGGAAGTAAGGTCATTTTACACTCATTTTTCAAGTTCTAATTATTTTTAAGAATCTTTTCATGACAAATTCAAATGACATTTTGAAAATATGTTTGTATAAATATCCCAGATCGATTGTGTGTGCAAGATTTGTCAATTGATCATTTTCACTCGAAAGAGATTGAAATAATAACTTTCAGAAATGAAGAATACTATCGTATCGACGATTAAATCACGGCCACCAATGAATCATCAAAAACTTTGGGTACTTTTTTCTCAGCCCTACCCATCTAAATGATAGTCACCAGACACAACAGTGAGATAATGAATGTCAAATGAAACAGCTGATATATATATAAATTATCACGTTGAACCTTATTGCCTGATAATGCAAGTTTTAGTAATAAGTATATTTCAAGTATGGTATTTGAAGAATATTCCAACTTGACACCCATTTTGGGCCACTCGATGCTGATATACGATAGGCGAAGAAATCAATTAAGACACAGTATTTATTCTGAAGAAAATTTGATAACACGGACGAAAAATATATTTTGATGATATTCTGAACAAGCAAATGCATCTAGTCATTATGAAGCAACAAAAATTACTGATATCTCACCAAAAGCCCTGACGAGTATAAACTTGGAGCCAAGTCCTGAAATATTCTAACAACTACAAAAACTTTCTGATATAAAAGGTGTGAAATCAAAACTTTATGCCAAGTGCAACTCATAATTCATCAATACGGCCTGGAAAATAACAGGAAACACTTGGCTCATTGCCCCCCACGTCCCCTCATATAACACCACCCCGAATTGAAATGAAGTGCATGATGCTAAGAAATGGGTAACTTCACGTTCCTGACACGGGGAAACGTAATATGATTCAAGAAACTTACCCTCCCCCGTCCATTTTCTATTCTAAAATGTAGTTTCCTATCAACTTGATGACATTTAGTGGGTAGTGAGAGATTGAGAGAACTTAAATTGAGAGCCTACATTTGATTGGGTAGCAGACTATCTTGAGAAATTCTCACATTATAAGTTCATAGAATTCAACTCACAAATATCTTGTTAGATTTTGTAATGTAGGTTTTATGAATCAAATAAAAATACTCAAATTACTTCCATATTCAAAGTTTAATTTCAAATTATTTTTATATTGTATTTTTATTCTTTTTCGAAGTTATGAATGATTCATTTTACTCCGATGAGGTCAAAGTCAGTCTTTGCCTTCATCCGAGCCACAAATGCAACATTTATTTAACGTACAAAGTGGATATTTCGATAATTTAATGACCAATAACGCAACAGAGTCTCCATGAGACCATGCGTGAATTACACATTTACTTGACTCATATCACGTTTCCCTGTGTCAGGAACGTGAAGTTACCCATTTCTCAGCATCATGCACTTCACTTCAATTCGGGGTGGTGTTGTATGAGGGGACGTGGGGGGCAATGAGCCAAGTGTTTCCTGTTATTTTCTAGGCCGTATTGATGAATAATGAGTTGCACATGGCATACAGTTTCAATTTCACACTTTTATATCAGGAAGTTTTTGTAATTGCTAAAATATTTCAGGACTTGGCTCTAAGTTTTCACCCGTCAGCGTTTTTGGTGGGATATAGTTTTACTCGATCAATTTCAACTAAAATACTAAATAGCTTTCAAGGTCTGCCAATGTCTCGATGTTTTATTGTAACGTTGCCCATATGAAGAGCTATCATAGGAATATAGTGGATGTTTTATGAGTACCGGTAATAAGTACCACTGAGATTTCCAGCAACTTGATCAATGAGTTTAATTTTGAAGTGTTAATTGGGATTTTGGTCGAAGCCTATAGACCTAATGACTTTTTTCAAAATATTTTGGAATTGTTAATCCATTTTCAGTATACGATGCAGGAAAGCTTAGCAATAGGTCTAGATATAGATTGATATACTTGATAGACCTGATGAAAATAGTATAATATTCTATTCTAATTACATGTGAAAATAGTGTGCGGTGCTAATTTTAAGAGCTCATTTCATCCAATATATATATATAAGACTTAAATATATATATATATATATATATATATATATATATATATATATATATATATATATATATATATATATATATATATCCCTCAGAGAGCTTATTTCACTTCTGTATGCTTTGACGTTTTCACTGACGATTTCACCACTGTCGTATGGGGAACTCCTCTGATTGGTGTGTATGCCACTAACTATAGTAGTGAAGAAGTTAACTGTCAAATATATAGTTCCATCATTATAATGTGATTGTTCACCCCACTCGTAGTTTAATCTATCTACATCCTATTACACGTTCGCTGCGGTGTCGGGTTAGTTGAGCTTAAACAATATATCATTAGCAATATTGATACAGCGATCATCATAGGAATTACAATCCCTAATACGATTAACTGTGCAATCTGGTTATCAATAGTGAAAAGAATAATAGTTTATTGGATTAGCGTATACAACCGGATGACTCAATTTCGCATAGAGGAAAAAAGATCAATGCATGAATGGGAATTACTTTGCGTGATCCTGTGCTCAAACGAAGGTACCAATAAGCATAATCTACTTCAAACCACTAAATGTACTTGCAACATTAGTGAAAAAAACTGAGAAAATAATAAGGGATTTTGACAAAATCGTTACGATCAGTTTTGAAAAATACCAGATGGACGCTTTGTGTAGAGTAGTAAGAATAAGCACGGTAAAAAATTGAAAATATTTTTTTACAAAACTGTTGAAATATTTTCTATATTCAAATATGAAGGCTATACTATTGGTTCAAAATGTTGTATACAATTTCAGTTTATTTATTAATCACTGTACAGCTATAAAGGAAATAACTGACTGCTTCACTCGTATCCTTTCTCATATCATCAGTGCCGGACTAGCATACAACAACCGGCCCATTGTTGAGGAGGAGGGGAAGGTGGGATGGGGGGGGATTGATTTCATACTCATCCCCACACCCTGCACTACTTCATGAATTATGATTTTGCAATCGAGGTATAATTATTCATTTTACGTGTTTCGTGATCTCAGATAAAATTTCGTATTAATTCAACTAGGAAAACGCTACGTGTTTCCCTCGCGTTGAGGGATGAGCTGGAAAATTAAAACCAGTACTTCACCTACTGCACCCCCCTGTAAAGTCACCTGACTTCAATAACTCTAACTACGATAGCACAAACCAGGCAGTTAGTTTATGCCACGTTAGATCAGGCCAGGTCAGGTCCGAGTCAGTATACTAACCTGATCTTGAAAGCCATGATATACCATGATAGTTCAGCCCAGGCAGTTCGGTTAAGCCACGTTAAATCAGGTCAGGTCGGAGTCGGTACTGAGCTGACCTCGATAACCCTGACCATGATAGCCCAACCTGGGCACTTGGGTTAGGACACGTTAGATCAGGTCAGGTCAGGTCCAAGTTAGTACTAAGTTGACCTTGATAACCCTTACCATGATATCCCAACCGGGGTAGTTGGTTAGGTCACGTTAGATCAGGTCAGGTCAGGTCCGAGTGGGTATACTAACCAGTAACCCGACCTTGATAACCCCAAATGTGATAACCCTCGTCCAATTATTGTTGGTATATTCCTAGATGTACGATCGGCTTATATAAATTGTCAACTAGAAATAATAATCTTAATATATAATGAATATATGAAAATCTCAAATTGAAATTCATAGAATCTTAATATAGGCCTGGATGTATGCAAATATTGTGTATGAAGGCAATTGGTTCCGGCTCTACACCTTGATACATCCTCTGGATTGCTCGGATCTGGTAAGAGCAAAATGTTTAACGTTGTTACAAGAAGAATGTATTTTTGATAAATGAAGTCAACAAAATGAGCGTTTTTCAGTTGAATGATAATTATATATCATCCGCTTGAATAGAACAATCTTGAAGAAAGTACAGTATAGTTATGTCTTCCACTTTTGGTCTGGTTATTTATAATAACCTCTTGCAGATGTTCTGTTTTGATTTCAGCAACCGTATAATCGTAGCCAACGCACTGTTGCTTGAATTTTCATTAGTTGAAATGGTTATGATTGATTCTTCATGAGAAATGAGTATTAAATTGTTATAAACTTCTTCTGCAGCTGTCTGTGAGCCTGTGACACTCACGTGATTTTTTTCATGACTTTCTTTGTCTTGTGATTTGGTACTTTTTTTGATGACACGTAATCGATGCCTATTGTCAATGTTTGTTTCCCATTCCCACACACAATAACTGTTTTATTTTCGTTAAATACATTTATGATATCCTGAGGTTGATCATTTTTTCAATTACCGTCACCAAGTTAACAATAACATGCTTGTTATTTAATTACATTTTCATGCCCCATCTGAGTGATTGATTATTGTTTGCTCAACGACCCCACCAACAGCTAGGTAATACGGGGGTACGAATGAGCAGATGATAATGAAACTATGAAGAGATGATAAGTGAGAAGACGTATACAAAAACCCATACCTTATGCGGGACTCAAACCCACGCCCAATGGTGTCGTCAGTTTCTGAAGCGGTGCCTCAACTGACTGAGCTTCCGACTGAGCTTTTTTTTTCTCTACTTCTCACGACGACACCTTTTCGTTTTCTTATTTAACCTTAATTAGTGTTTCATCTTCATGTACAGATGAATCATGTTTCATCCTCTAATATCCAATTGGTAATTTCAGCGTGTGACGTTGGATATATTGGAATGGGGCAACTGTTGAATCGTAATTCAGTGCTATATGCATAGGCCTATTGTTGTGAAAACTAATTCATGAAGGGGAATCTGAAACTTTTCAAGATTGAATTATACGGTTGCTATTGGTTTCATTCAATCAATACATTTGCACAAAAGAGAGACTCACAACGTAAGAAATAGGAAGGGTAGATATAAAATGTCATGGTGAAAGATAATACTTATACTATTGCTAGAGGTTCAACTTAAAAAATATACGTAATAACACAAACAATCCAAATCAGCTGGAAACATAATTAAATTAATTGAGAGGCGAGCTCGAGCCCGAGGGTGAGATAATACCATGTCTGAATAAATGTACTCGGTTAGCGGTCAGGTTTACCCAACTACTAACTTGAGGATAAGTGCTAATCCTATAGGAGCAATGAAGAAATTACACTGATATCCAGCAAGCTGATCAAATACTTTCGTCTGAACTCAATGGCGATTCAAGGTTGATAAAATAGACCCTGGGGTTGTTCTTTTAGATATCATTATTGAGGTTAGACCCCAGTAAAACGTCGAGTAAGACAATAGTACGTACGCAGTTAACCATATTCAGTTAGTGGATCGACACATTTTGATATTAGCCCAGTAGCCCAGTGGCCCAGTGGCCCAGTCCATTCCCGCACTGCATAGCCGAGTATATTTATTCAGTGTTCCTCAAATACCATATGATACTTCTCTTACCCTAGGATTCGCCTCTCAATTGATTTCATCATATTTCCAGCTAATTTGAATTGTTTGTGCTATCGCGTACATTTTTTTAAGTTGAATCTCCAGTAATTGAGAAAGTTCTATTTAGCACAATGTCTTTCTTTGTCGTTTTTTCTTGTAATACGCTCATCGTGAAAATATGCTGCAAATTGAATCGTGTGGAAAATATAATTTATTTTTTTGAAAATTCATCCAAGCATTCGAGCTTTGTGCATTGTAGTGAATTGACGTGTTTCATTCTTCATTATATTAATATATTATGGAGACGACTTGGATAATATAATTAGTCTTTGTCGAAATTTATTCAAATAATAGAATGTGACACGATAATATTGAACGGTGGAGACGAACTTTTCACGGCATTGATTTCGTAAACGTCTTCCAATCAGCATTACAGCAACAAACAATGTGCACACTTGTTCAAATAATGTGCACGTTGTTCGGCTTCGAGATATAGCAATGCTTCAATATTGACTTGAGAACAATTCTTGTTAGTTTGTTATAGAATCGCTCTTCTAGACTAAGTATGTACTCAGGTTAAGTATACTTTACTGCTTGAAACGATATCAAGTAGTAAACGTAATGGTCAGTCTTTTCAAGTGCCTACTTCTACGAGCCAATCAGACAAAAGATTATCGACAATTATGGAGGAACTAGAGCGAGAGATATTTAATATGGTATATTATTAAACGCTAGACATTATATGAAAAAAAACTGATTGCATATTGTTTGCTAAACGACTCCCCCTACAACTAGGTAATTCGGGCTCACGAACAAGCAGGTGATAATGAAACTATGAAGTGATGATCGTGAAAATACGTCTTCGAAAACCCATACCTTACTCGGGACTCGAACCGAACATATACGCCCAATGGTGACTCAGTTTCCAAAGTGGAGCTATGGAGTGTGGCTTATTAATCACTTGAACAATATTATTATCTTCCCCATTGTTATGAGGCTATATTTATTTTCTATGCATGCCTAATACGATACAATATAAGAGGCAAAATAACGAGTTTCAACAATAACTCCATAAGCTGACGTGATGATTAAAATGGTATTTCAGATAAACGAGAAATAACGGATGCACCAAGTACAGTAGAAATTGATTAAAATCATCCTGGATATAGATATTTAGAAGTATGTAAATTGTCTTGCTTCATCAAAATGTATCATAATTGTATAGGCCCACATTAGAAGTATACATGTTTGAAGAGATTCAAATAATTGTTAGATTTTAATATTTGTGGTAATTCATTACATTACCTGAACTTCAAATAGAGAACGAAGAAGATTCAGTTGTACGATGTTGACAAACCAAATTGGTATCTTGTCGGCTGTTGTAATTGTGAAACCGAGAAGTGGAGGAGTTTTTTTGAACCAATATACTGAGCTATTGCTCACATGAGGCTGCTGTATTGAGTTGAACGATGTGACGTATTTAACCAACCAATCAAGTTTTTTGAGCTTGGAGGAAAATTATTCCTTGAACGGCACATTCAACACAAATCTTAAACACGAAATGTACCCTTCTGTACTTGACGTTTCAATTCCTTTACTGATTTCATTGTACACTTTACGCAAAAATTAAAAAATAAATAGAACCAACTATACAGTGATACTGTTTTCTGAAATGTCTTGTATTGATACAAAGTAGCGCAGAACTCCGTTTACTTTAACTACCTCACATTGAGAAATGCGAAATGTCTGACTGGATCCACAGTCCTTAATTTCTAAAGTTTTTTTTGTGTGTTTTGAGTTAGTTATTTCCCATTTTTCAAACGGAGAAGGCAATCATAGAACACATTTTTTACCATTCTTGTTTAGGTGATTAACAGTTGTTTGCATACGAGTCATTAGTATGAAATGTACTCGAAATTTCAAAACCTGGTTCACTCACCAGAAACGTGAAGATGTCCTGAAATGTATACCTCGATGTTGAAAGTTGAGAATATTAAGTCTGGTCACTCACTGCGTTCATTCTGAATCTCTAGTTTTGATTCAATGTCTACCTGTTGAATGTTGATAATTTAATCGCCATGAAGTTCTGATTCTGTTGATCATTTTGATCAATTGAGAACAATTATCAATTACTCCCCTCTGGATTATTCTTACAACGATTTTCAAAACGTCGAAATGTTTTTTCTCAGAAAATTTCAAACTGGTTGTGCCCCAAGACTATTCAGTATTGCTGTCGTTGATGAAATATGTGCGTGCGAAATAGCATCACTATTAAGAGTATTTATTGGAACTGTGAAGCGCGAAAAATATAGATATTTTTTCAAGTACAGTAAAACTGAGTCTTCGCTGATGATGATTATTCTTTGATTAACGACCCCACCAACAGCTAGATTATACGGGGGTACGAATGAGCAGGTGATTATAAAATAATATGAAGTGATGAAAAGTGAAAGAACATTTACAAAAATCCATGCCTTATACGAGACTCGAACCCACGCCCAACAATGACGTCAGTGTCTGAAGCGGTACCTTTAGCTGACCGAGCTATACCGAGGGCGGCTTACGCTAATCCAATCAAATTTGAGTTTGGTATTTAGTTGCTTAATGAACAAATGCAGATGCTCAAGCAAATACAATTATTTGATATATATTTACTCGTTGATCAGTTTGATTTGCATCAAGTCCAACAGAGCACATGAATGTCTTTTCCTTAATTTGTCTGATGCATTTTCTTCTTTAGGTCTTGTACGATGCCGAGATGGGAGTCGCGATGACTCCGGCACTCACTACATGAATCTACCATCGCCAAACGTCCAGACTGAAGGCGAGCAAGAAGCTGGTTTCCATCGGCGTGACGACTCCATCGCATGCGCGACCGCCGATATCATCAAGATGACTCTACGCGACGAAGTGGAGGCAGAAGAACTTCTTCCACCGGCGTCGGCGTTGGCACGGCGTCGTGCACTGGTGCCTCCCAAACTACTTGCTGATGGCGGTTCTTGTGACGAAAGAAAACTCTCGGGGTAGTTATAACTAGATGCTGACGCATTGATAGCAATGATTGATAAACTGATTGAATAATGAATAAATGAATAACTTATTTATTCAGATATTCACTCAAGTTTTTATCCATTCATGCTTTTGTTTGTTGGTTCATTTGTTTTGTATTTAATGTTTTTCAGATAAATACAGGAGATGGATACATGCAAATAATCATACTAAATATAGCGGACACAATTCGAATACGTTGATTGACATTGGTTGATTAATTCACAATAATAATAACAAAAATTAAATACTTGAAAATATAGAAATATATTTGGATATTGATATATTATATTATGTTATTGAAAAACAAAACTCACAATGCCGAAACCTGTGTGTGAGAAAGGAGGAAAAGTTAATTACATTCGGAAAAATAAATGCCAAGAGGGAAGGTTCTCAATGCTCAATAGAATGTTGGTACATAGATTTGTAGCCTGCATATATCCATTCCCTCACTCATTCATTCATTAATTTCTTCATTTCAATATAACTTTGATTTTGAAAATCAAAGTAAGTAACAGATACATAATGATTGATCGATTAGTGGGGTTAAATATACATATATATACATACATACATATATGTACATACATACTACATGCACATACACATACACATACATACATATATGTATACATATATATATATATATATATATATATATATATATATATATATATATATATATATATATATATGTATACATATATACATATATACATATGTATATATATATACATTGCTGCTATTTTGAAAATATATCTTTCATAGTGATCTCTGAAAACTTCCCAATGACTATCCTGTTCCTATTTTACTTCACATTTGGTCAATTATCAATACAGTTTCTTCTTATATTAAATTTCCATGAAGAAGAATTTTGATCTTCAAATGTGACATTGTTAGTGTAAAAAACGTGAACTTTTCAAAATTTCAATCACCACTTTCATTAAATAGAAACTGAAAGTTCCTCTATTGAACACCGAATAATCAATGACAAATACAAATGATGAATATGATTGATGAATAATCCATTTCATGAGAATCTTATTCTTCTCCATAAATAATCTGGTGAGCTGCTCATTCATGATTCTGAGTCGTGTCGTTGATTAGCAGGCAAAATGGCACTTCCACTACAATATTTTAAAGAAAAAACAAATGAGGCAATAAGTAAAAGTAGTGAATGTGAAATGTTCTTTGGTAAAAATTGTGATTTATCATCATCTTACAACCTAAAGTTCATTCAGCATCGGATTTAATTAAATCACCATTAATAAATATTGTGAAAATTATTCAAATCTTAAGAGTACATTAGGAATACACATTATGAATATATCAAATGACCGAATGGAACATATCATTTACGTACGGTAATGTTACGTGTGATAACGCGTGTGATTCAAATTTATTAAAAATGATGTTGACAAACTTTGGGATACTGTATAAATTATATAAGTATAACTCCCAAATGAGTTTTACTTCATGAGTATGACTCAGTGAAATGTTGAGTTCAAGGTATCCACATTCCACACCAACCATACTAGGTAGGCCCTACTCGTACTTCTACTAACCATACAATTCACATTATTGAAATCTATTTATTCAAAATTAGCAAAGTTATTTTCTCAATCATATAATTTCGCTTGAAAGATGAGGTATTTCACAGCGTCACTGGGCGATGCGTATTCAGACAGCCAACGTTCTTCAGCTTAGTTTATAGTCCCAATCCACTACACTAATGTTCTCTTCGCTTCGTTCCTCCTTTCTCTTTCTCTTTCTCTTTCTCTTCCTCTTTCTCTTTCTCTTTCTCTTTCTCTTTCTCTTTCTCTGTCTCTATCTCTTTCTCTTTCTCTTTCTCTTTCTCTTTCTCTTTCTCTTTCTCTTTCTCTTTCTCTGTCTCTATCTCTTTCTCTGTCTCGTTCTCTTTCTCTGTCTCTTTCTCTTTCTCTTTCTCTTTCTCTCTCTCTTTCTCTTTCTCTTTCTCTTTCTCTTTCTCTTTCTCTTTCTCTTTCTCTTTCTCTTCCTCTTTCTCTTTCTCTTTCTCTGTCTCGTTCTCTTTCTCTTTCTCTTTCTCTTTCTCTTTCTCTTTCTCTTTCTCTTTCTCTTTCTCTTTCTCTTTCTCTTTCTCTTTCTCTCTCTCTCTCTCTCTCTGTCTCCTCTCTCAATTTCTCTCTCTTGATCTATTTCAACTGTTTAATTAACACTTATACACTTTACAAGGATATGCCTGCAGGGTACCGACTTCACTAGTAATATGATGCCTATAGTATACATATAAACGTGTTAAATAGGGGTCTAGTTTCAATACAACGTATAACCTGTAAGAAAGCGTTAGATATACTTCATACTGTATGTGTGATTGTTTAGGTACAGATTTAAGGTAAATATAAGATGCCATTACTTGCAATGAATTCCTCTTTATTTGCTAAAAAATGTTGAATAAACTGAATCCCAATTCTTTACGAATGTATATTCAAGTTCACAGATATGTTATTTTGATGAATGTTGATTCAGCAATTGTCTCAACACCTTATTCGTCGAGGTAGCACGGTCAAACAAATGAAGACAATTGCGACAGTAGGCCTACGTCCATTTTTTCGAAAATGTGTATTCAGATCAGAATCCTACGAATAAAAATGAGTATTCGTTTAATTAATTTGAACAGAATCATTTGTACATTTCGAATTGAATACAACGCAAATTACCGTTCACTGGCATCGACGTTTGAATCATTCTTGGTATTAAGAGCCCCTATCTTAGCTGATAATGTTTCTCTTCGAAATGCTCGACCCAAGTTTGATGTGCATTGAAAAGTATGGTTGTGGGTTGAAAAGTGGTAAGGGGATAATATTGAAAGAGTACCAGTAACCACCGCTAGATGAACGAGTTTTTCATTTTATAATTTTGACAAAATCCAGTTACATTACACAGTTTGGCCAAGGAAATTGGGAAAACTATAAAATTACAGACAAATAAGGATTTTCAATATTGATGAGAAAAGTTGAACTTAAAGATGTGCGTTTTTAATTTATTCCTACTATTATTCGGTAAGCGGGAATTAACCAATGAAAACTATCAAATTAGGCACATTCTGATTCAATTATTGCTTCATAATGAAATTATTCTTCAATTTTCGACTAAGCATATCTAATTGTGAGGGTATTACTTATTAATTGCATGTCACCGCACGTCTGTAATGTTTGTGGTTCTTGAGATATATGTGACGAAAGTGCACCCTGTAAAAAATCTGGTTCTCCTGTCTAAGATACGGGCTCTTGAATCAAGAGTAATATATACTACTTTTGTCCGAAGCTCATGATCAAGAACCGCTTTCAAAGTTTCTCCATGAATATTTTGGAATTTGAAACCAAATAAACATTCCTCATCAGAAGCATTTGGCATGGTGTGAACCAAAAGATAATATCGTGAACTGTATCGCCATGGGAATGAATCCATTACCGTTTATTCTGAAAAATACTCATTTCACAAAGAATATCCTTGTTGGGCTGGGCTATTGTTGTGCTAACTGACTCTAAATTTTCTCAAATAGTGAGTATAAGTTTGAGGAGTTCAAAATGGCACTTGAACGGTGTCTGTCGGAAAAATACTGATTTCATAAAGAACTTCCTTTTCGGGCTATTGTAGTGCTACTGACTTTCTCAGTTACTATAAACTTGAAGAGTTCAATATGTTACCTGAACGGTATCTAACTATCGTCTATTAATAAAGAACTTGGATTAATTTTAGCCATCACATCCTTTCTGATCATTAAATAAGGTTCTCTTCTTTCACAAAATATTGTTTCGCTTTTTTCCTCATAGATAGGTATATAAAAGTTACCATATCGTGATTTCTTTCAGGTGCAGACTGAAAAATGAAATCGGACTGAATAGGTTAAGAAACTAAATCAATTGGCATAAATAATCAAGCTATGATTCTGTGATAAAATGATTTTGTAAATTTTCATTTCAAGACTTCTAATAGAAAAATCAGATGAGATGGTGATTGAGATTTTCGGTTCATATATGTAAGAAATTATGAGCTTTATGTCGCTTGATTTGATCACTTCATGAAATTTAGATAAGAGATTTTTTTCTTGTAATTAAATAGCATATTTAGAGTAGACTCTAAAAATGTGCAGATGATACATTGTTTCATAACGAGATATGCTGAATTGATATAATTTGGATGTGCGTAAGCGAAGACTTCCATTTGGTCCAGATCTGGTCTTTTCCTTTTTGAGCGCGCGCTCCGCAGGTCGCAAGCCAAAACCGATCCACATTTAATTTTTTTCCCGCAATTACTAAATTTCTAACTTAAGAAATTGAAGCTATAGATTAGAACGGTACGAATCGGTCAGGTGGATTCGGAAAAACTGATGATTGATATTTTGAAAATGCACGTAAGAATAACATGACGAAGAGAAGATTTTAAAAATCATCCGAAACTATTCAAATTCTGAGTTGTGATAAAAATAAAGGGCAAGCTCGACAAGTTTGATGATAATTCAGTAAACGGTTTCAAAACCAAGATGTGTAGGCCTATTGCTTTCCTTTGACATTTTCCATATACACATTTCGTTCATCTCATTACACATGTGCTGCGTTGCCTAGTGATAGAATAATGTGATTGTGTAAACGTTGTAGTGACTAGTGATTGGTTGGCCTATGTATGTTTGTTTGTACAGGAGTTCTGACTGTGCGTCACCCCGTGCGAGGCGCAGTTCCATTGTTGTGATACCCCCCATGCAAATATGCCCTGGGGACTTGTTGGTCTACAGCAAGGTGTTAACGAACAGGAACAACAGACATGGTAAGTTATATTTACTCGTCAGTCATAAACCTAAGAACGGGCAGGCGGTCGAGACAAACTCAATCGATCGCGTGTAGCCAATCACAAGCCGAGGTCAGCACGTGTATATTCAATCACAATTATATTTTGGCGAACCTAGTTTGGCACAAAGTTACATACATTAGCTGTTGATTTACGTAGTATATAGTCACATAGTTATGTGTAATTTAGTCACAAAGTGACATGGTTACCGGCACAGTAGCTGATTGGTTAGCGCACTTGCTTCGTGTGACCCGGAAGGTGAAGGGACATATCGGACACGGTTCAATCCCCGCCACAGTCCATCTTTACAGGGGTTTTTCGTGGTTTCCCTCTGTAGGCTAGGCTAATGCCGGGATGGTTCCCACAATATAGGTCACGACCGCTTCCTCCCACTATCCTTCCCATTATCCATATAACCTTCATCTCATCATCCCATCATCTCATAAATCATTCATCCGACGCCAATAGATCTCAGTCATCATTACAGTGCGTCGTTAAAACCCAATTTGAAAAAAAAAGTGACATGGTTCTTAACGGAGATATTCACATAGTTCTGAAATGTTATTCATTGAGTTAAATTAATCTCTTTTTCTACTTCTCACCCATCTTTTAATTATTCATTTTATTCAATTATCATTTTATTATAAAACAAATTCTAGATAATTGTTTTGTACTCTTGAAAATGGGCTTAGAATCTATATTGAAGTATCACTATTGAAATAATAAATTATATACTATTATGAATTGTATCAATACAATGTCTGATGTATCAATATTAGATTATTGATAATGAATTATGATATATTATTATACATTAACTTATATCTAATGATTTTATCTTCATTAGGAAAGAATATTTCATTATGTGGTTTAATAAATTGAATTGTAAATGAACATTTGAAAATCGTCTGCCTCATGGCCAGTTATTTCCTGCAGATGGCTAATGTATCAACTATATACGTTGCTATTTCTTGCGCCACTTAAGTACATCGAGTCATCGCTGGTTTTCTGCCCGAGAAAATGTTTTAATACAATAGTGAACCATGGTAGAACTCATTAAAATGAATGTATTGACGCTTCCATGCTTCGGTTACAAACATCCATCAGTATCCCATGGTTACGAATACTATACGTCTTCTGTTGTGTGGACGTACTGTTGGTATAGGTATCACATTTCAATTCTCAATTCCAATTATAAAATGGGTTAGTGTGCAATGTGCTCAAAATGTAATATCAATCAGTTTGTAACCTGACAAGACCTCCACATCATTTATTATAGCAACTAATATTCTTTCTTTCCTATCCATACCTATACTGTTCCCTCTATAGTACGGTCAGCAAGAGTTGAAATGCTGCATTTCCGGTTACCATCCAGGACCCCTATTCCTGAGATAAATGAGATGTGAGAAAAATAAAAGTGAGTGAGATAATTGTTTTCTCACTCACTTTTATTTTTCTCACATCTCATTTATCTCAGGAATAGGGGTCCTGCAAGTAATTTAGTACAAGGCTGGAAAACATTATGACAATTCAAAATCCACAAGGGGGAAAGCTGCCTCTGCTCTTTATCACTCTTGACCACCCTATTCAAAAAAGGGGTCAAAGAATGTATTTTCTCACAAAACAAGTCGAAAATAATTTAAATACAGCAATCAAATTTCAGAATTTTATGGTGTGATGATGAAAAAAATTTGTCGCGATGAGTTTAGGTGATGACAAAAAAGTATATTCTTAACGCAAGTGTTAGTATGTATAGATGCTATATTTCTCAGAGTTCTATTCATTTCAAGGATATGTCGAGAATTTCAATGGTTAATTTTTCGAGATCAAAGTGGGGATCTATCAGAGGGCATCATTGAAAGGCTTTCTGAGAGTTGGGGTGCCCAATGGAAACGCGTGGAAACGCTATTGAATTAATTCTCTTTTATCATCCCCAGAAACACAAACAGCTGGTCGAATTAGATAAAAATGAAAGGATTGTTTGGGGTTCAGTAATAAGAGCATGCAAAATGAACTAATTCAGAGGATGGCCGATCTTGTGACAGATTTTTTTTTTTATATTGGGTTTTAACGACGCACTGTAATGATGACTGATATCTATTAGCGTCGGATGAATGATTAATGAGATGATGGGATGATGAGATGAAGGTTTTATGGGTAATGGGAACTTGGATAATGGGAAGGAAGCGGTCGTGGCCTATATTGTGGGAACCTGGGTGTGGTGACCCAACGCTTACTCATTTGAGGGTCGACAGTCATTATCACGCTGGTATCGTCTCGTTTTAGCATCACTAATATATTGTTTATGAAGTAAATAATCAATATTTTCCACCGAAATAGTGATCTTTACTTTTGGCGTCGTCATAATTTTATATATATATATATATATATATATATATATATATATATATATATATATATATATATATATATATATATATATATAAATATATATATATATATATATATATATATATATATATATATATATATATATATATGGATGTATATGTATATATATATATATATACATATATATATATGAATAAATGTATATGTATATATATATATATATATATATATATATATATATATATATATATATATATATATATATATAAATTTATATATATATATATATACATATATATATATATATATATATATATATATATATATATATATATATATATATATATATATAAATTTATATATATATATATATACATATATATAAATTTATATATATATATATATATATATATATATCGAATTTTTCGAAATTTTTTTAAAATCAACATGTGCGACAAATCTTGGAATGCGGATTGATAGTGAAATGAAAATATGTTTGTTTGAGTGAAGTTTACGTGTTATACAAGTAATATGTGACCACATTTAAACGAATATTTCTAATTATGCATTCACATTTATGTTAGTCTATGTTACAGCTATAGAGAAAGCGAGTTCTTTCATGACATCATTGTGGAACGAATAGAAACTTGATTTTCCCTGACGATAATAAAGAGAGAGATTTCAATATTTTCTGTGGTTCTCAGAATTCTTCAGTACATGAAGTCATAAAAAAATTCCGAATAACTGAGCGGATTTGATCGAAATCATAGAAGTTTTTAGGGTTCAGTGATGAAATCCCCCAACATTGGACATATACAGAGAAAATAACTGATTTCAGTGAAATTGAGGAGGCAGCTGGATTCTGCATGAAGTGGTGGGGGTGGGACGTTTTAGCTGGCGGAAAATCATTCACACCAATTTATTGCCGATTTTAAATCTGTTTTTTCTATGTATATTTTTGTAATCCACATTCATATTTTATAAAAATAATGATATCCGAAACATACTTGTCATTTTGACCATTGATGGGATCAAAAATGAGTTCTTCCTGGTTTCGTTGGATTTGTCTGTGTGTCCTATTCTCCAATTCTAATTTATTCGAGTTGAATTCTTCTATATTTCTGCGCGGCACTGTTTTTTTGTTTCTTCTATTTTAATTTTCTGTGGATCAAATATCGTGCTCTGGTTCTTGCTGGCTATCGGAAACCGATTATTCTTATATAGGCCCAATCCGATATTTACCTGAAAGGTGTACTCTGAAGAGTCATCACCAGCTAATTGGTTTTTAAAAAAATAGGAATATCCCATGAAATTAGGTCAAAAGTTAATTTGCACCCCGTTATAGATCAAAATCACTATAGTTTGAATATAATATTACAAATATGGTGTGAAAATGATATATTCAGTGAAAAATAATTCAAAGAACCGGAAACAAATGAGCGTAATTAATTTTTCACTCCCCAAAATTCTCACTCTCATCATACCCAAATGAGAGGAGGATGGGGGTTGAATGACCATTGTATTTCTTATCTGAATATCCTAGGATTCTCCATACCTCTATCAGTAAACCCTGCAAACTTTGTCTTAGCGGCTCAAAAACTAGATACATTTTTTAAAAATCTGTGGATGAAAGGTCACGCACTAAAATTTTCTTGGCCATCCGAAAACGATTGTACATCAATAATCTGAATTCTTGCTTAAATTGGTAATCTGAAGAGTGATGAGAGATGACGATAAAACAAATCAAAATTTCATTCTCGGGAGGCCCCACCATGGGCCAAGAACACTTATTGACTCAAAAGAATATGAATGTGATTCACGAATAGTGTAATGAGTGAGAAAACAGAATCAAAGCCAGAACAAAGAATTGAATCGTACCCGGTAATTAATTTTCTATCCCCATAAAACGACCCCCTTTCCACCCCCAAATGAACGGATAATCTGGTAACCTCACTGTGCTCTTGAAATCATATTTTTTCCTGAATATATCCTAAAAATTTTGTACTCTCGTCACTAAACCCTGAAACCTTTGTCCTATTAGCTCCACTAAAATTCGATAGATTTTCTTCAGGAGTAGTTTTTGTGAGAGAAACCTAGATAATTTTGCTTGCCCACCGTTTGATTTCGAAAAGGCATAGCATTTTCAGTCAATGTACCAAATTGCATGCTGGTAACAGGAAATTCAATATTTCGGTGAAATATAGTATCCTTACTGTCTACTGATCGCACTACTCTATATTGTAATCTGTTATTTGAAACTGTTTGTTAATTATGATCATTTTGGTTACTTTGGAAATCGACATAGTGTGAATGGTATTTGATTTAAATTCACTTTTCTGTAATGCATTGTCATTCTCTCAACTTCTCACAGAGTGCAGTGTTTTTTAGCTTGAGTGTGGTTGAATAATCACGGGCAACGTGCACCGTTATGATGTCCACCTCAAGACTGAGTGCACTTTACAAACGTTCTTCAATTTTTGTCTGCCAGAGCATAGATATATATATTGGCTACCGAGATACGTTACTCTTGCGGCCGATAGCGACATTTACGACATAGCGAGACAAATAATTCAAATCAGCGGGAAATATAATGAAATCAATTGAGAGGCGGGCCCGAAGGCGAGAGACATATCACATGGCCCATTAGCCACACTAGATAAATACACTCGGCTAACGGTCAGGTTTACTGAACTATTAATTTGAGAATTAGTTTTGAACCTGGGCGCAATGAAAGACTAATATCAAGAAGCAAGCTGATTCCAACTTCCATCTGAACATAAGGTAATCCATAAACATGAGTTCGATCAAATATACCCTAGGGTTGTTCTAATAGGAGTACTAGCGGAGTAGCGGTATTATTATTTAAGTTAGACCCCAGTGAAACGCTGAGTAAAACAGTACGCAGTAATCCATACTCAATTTGTTGATCGACACATTTTTATTTTCATTGATCCAAAGCGGTCCACCGGGCATCTCCTGGTATAGCCCGCTGGTCCATACAGTTCGATACTTATTTTGACTGTCAACAACTAATAGACCATTTTCATAATTCAATGCGCAGGCGCGGCCCGCCTCCAGCAGCCGAAATCGCTGGTATTGCATGCTGGGAGTTTTAGTACTGTTCAAAAAGTCAGCCCGCTTATCGCGTTAAGTTAGCGCGTTAAAGGCAAAATACCAAGATATAAAACTTGCATTATCTCTCATCTTACTCACTCTGACAGTGTGTACATCTTTCAGTATATAGTAAACATATAAATGTTGAAACTACCATAATATTATAACTTGATACGTTCACTGTAACGCACAATAATATAAATCAAACGTGCTAAATAGCATTGGCAGCATAGGACTTTCGAAAACAGGTAATAACATCCCGTTCTAGTTCAAACGATCGCCGCTAGATGGCTAATTCTTTTCGGAAATGGTCTATTCCTAGTGTTATTCAATCCAGATGGCTTGCTACCGGAGGATTTGAATGATCAGACATTCAGACTATCATTTGATATAACCCATTGATCTCCTTTGTCTTGTTTCTTCTCATCTAAATCAAATTACTTTTATTTCTGATTTCTCACAGATTACAATTCACTATTGAATCCTGATATGTAACCCGACACGTTCCCTATATTTTACCATACGAAATTCACAATAATTCTATCCAAGATATATATATATATATAATCGTTCATACATTTCATCTAATTCAGTTTATATTTCATTTGATCTGGCGAGTGAACATCACAAACTTACAGATTGATGTTATGTCTGTTCACAGAATTTGATGGATCGACTTCAAGCCTAGCAATGTCAGATACAGGTACGAACTAAGAATAAAAGGTACATACATACATGCATACAGTACACCAATGTACACTATACAATAGTTGGGCTCCCCATACAATATAGTATTCATTATAGTATTGAATATATGTATATATATATATATATATATATATATATATATATATATATATATATATATATATATATATATATTTACACATATATATGCTGCAAGTGATAGATAATGTGCCGTTTCATTCACAGATGGAGTTAATTCAAGGAAAGGAAAAAACTCGTGGTCCCTATTGAAAATGGTAAGACTACAGGCTAGCATATTGCATGAGTTGTATGATTGGAACATCGCATAAACAATAACATATCTTTCTTCTTTCTCATTTCGTATCGACTTTTTTCCAATGAGCCAAGTGATTGAATATTGCGCGTGTCATAATATACAATAAAACTAGATCGTGAATTGTGTTAATTTTAGTTTTTATCTCCATTGATTAGTTTGAAAGACCTAATCGAGGAAAATCAGGAAGTCTGTGTGGCTTGGAAGAAGTCCTCAGTTGTCTTCAGCAAATAGATTTCAAAGATGAACAACTCTCGAAGTTCCGTGGAATGTGCTGGCCAGAGTTTGTTGCTTATGTAGAAGACCAAGGAAATGCTGGCGCATCAAAACGACACAGAAGTGGCAGTTCAAGCTCGGCATCAAGTCCTGAGCATTTGTCAACTCCATCGCCACCGCCTCCGCCGCCAACCGTGTCACCACCTCGGCAAGCATTTAATAAACGATTGAAAAGTCGTTTAGTTCGCGCCCAAAGCGAGAGGTGCTTCGAACGTAAGATTACCGGAGCCAAGAGTATCTTTAGAGGTTTTGATAGAGGACTTCCTTTACGCCCAACACCTATTGAACCAACTCTCAGCGAAAAGGATCTGTTGGTATCACCAGTGTCCACGACGAGTCGCGCTGAATGCAAGAGAAGGGAAGCCGTATGGGACCTTTACCAAAGTGAATGTGCATTCCTATATGATCACTTGATGGTGCTTAAAAATGTGAGTATTTTATAGGTTATAGGCTTCAAATTCAGATTAGCAGCGTGCATTTATTAACAAAGTTCCGTATAGAATGTTTTTCGGCATAGCACGTTTAACACGTAACCCAAACCCACGTCGACACCATCACCGGGGACTTTTTGGTCAATGCACTTCTATTGAGAATTGAAATAAAACTGAAAGTTACACACTAACGAGTCAGCTGGCGCAAAACATTTTTACCTCTTGTTTGCGAAGGTGTACAAGTTAATAATAGAAGAAATACATTCAGAAATTTGAAGACTGGAAAATCTTATGTTTTATGTCTTATGTCTTATGTCTTATGTCTTATGTCTTATGTCTTATGTCTTATGTCTTATGTCTTATGTCTACCTATACAGGTGTTCATGGAGCCACTGAAGAAAATTCAAGTGGAAGGTTATGCGATGTTTGCTGAGCCAGAACTCCTCTTCGGTAATTTGAACGAACTCTGCTGTGTAAGTTTACTTTACTTATTGATAGCTTATGGCTTCATGATAATGCAATGCATAATTAAGCTGGTATATTGACAAATTTGATAGCATTTTAAATTCAATAATTTGATGGGAACATATATATTCATTCTGAGCTTTGATACAACGGGATGGAATCGTATTATTATTTATTTTCATATTGCAGGTGACTTTTGCATTCTGCAAGGAATTTATCAACTTGTTGCTCCAAAATGTTGGACCAACTGGGGAACTTCCTACTACAGAGGTTTTAGTGAAGCTTTTTCGAAAGGTAAGAAAACATTATTATTGTTCGCTATACTAACATGGCTTGTATAGGCTTTCTGTCATTCGAAAAATGTTGCATGGCAATGAAAGCATGTTGCTGTTGCATCAACATTGAGACGCGCACAGTCGGAAATGAGAAAAAAAAAATTGGTATGTTGATCACAGCAAATAAACACAGCAAACACATATAAACTTATAACATGTAGGGGGACCAGTTGAGAACAGTATACGTACTGAAGTAAAACAAATTGTCATTAATTATTTTAGTCATATTACTTT